>CM068778.1:1300565-1602183 GCA_035084275.1 Hydrolagus colliei
GCCCTTCACGGGAGGCGGATAACACAGACAAAGGGACAATGGAGAGACACACAGAAAGAGATAGAGAAAGATTTGCAAATCCATGGAGACCAAGAGAGACCAGATACATATACAGTGACACAGACAAACAAAATAACACACAAATACCTTGAGATAAAGTCCCCCATCACACAAACATTATAGTTTGAAAATGTGTGCAAATTTTTACAGTTCCCATTGATATGTAACTGAAACATATGAAACCGAGTAATCCAGTTGCAAATTTGGAAGGATAGGATTCTATATTATTCTTACATGATACATATTAGAAAGGGAAACAGAAAATGTCTCTTATGCGGTTGCGCAACTTTCTCAAAAGTGACATCTAGTCCTCAGTTAACAAATAAAAGATTGGACCGCCCAGCTACACTGTCAGCTCGAAATATGGATATGGGCATCATTCTGCAACCTGTAAAATACTAAGAATTATAAATCTTGTATCTGATATATTGTCCTATCGTTTATTAGAGATGTCTCAGACTGTTTGATAGAACACTCAGTAAACTATACAAAAACAAGGTAGCCAAGAGGGAGCAGTGAATGACCAAACTATTATTATTTTTTGTTCACTTTTATATATTCAACTACCCAGGTAGCAAGCCCATGTGGGGCCCATATGGGCATGACTCAGGCCATATGGGCATGGATCAATCCATATGTATTCCATATGGGGCCCATATGGGTTAGTCCATAAGGGGATCTGCTTGGGCTAGCCCATATGGGTATCATATGGGAAAAGCCTGGGCAAGCCCATGTATGGAGTGGCCCATATGGGTTTTGTTAGAGGAGAAAATGGTTATGTTATATTTTCAAGAAACTTGTTTTGCTAACATCGTTAGCAAGGCCATAATCGAAATCAGATTAGTTCGATTATTGACCTAACAAAATAATGGGCATACCTAACAGCTTTGTTTATTATCTCTTCTGTGAAAACTGCAGCCTTGGTTGTGATCCGCAGACACGGCCTTGGGTACGACAGAAGAGATAAGCGAGAATAACGAATGTATTGAAACTAACGGATTGTGCAGGAGGCAAAAGGGCAGTTTGGGCTAGTAATTTTCAGTTTCAAGATATGTATGTGACTGTATTGTAATTGGTTTAAGAAAGGGACTACCCCTTTCTCAAGATATATCTCTTTTTCTGTATAAAAGATGTGAAAACGCTGGACACGAGGTCCTTTGTCTGCCTGAGAGACAACTGACCCTATGGGCATATGAGTCTAATTGATGACTTATATGCATGTAGTTGAATAAATCGTTTTTGCTGGACCTACTTACTTGTTTTTGACTGACTATTTTCTAGCTACAGATTGTCTAAATTTCTGAACCTAACATTTGGGGGCTCGTCCGGGATCCCAACAGCTCCAACCACTCAGCGGTGCAAGCTCCGGGTTAGGTCTGCACGGGGACTGTCAGAGGCAGGTTGATTCTTTTGAGGAGAAAAGAAAGCGGACCCCAGTCCCCGTAAGGGTGAAGGGACCCGTAAGGACAAAGTTATCATTTGGGATAACTGGACGGAGGATCGAGGAGGATCTTAGTCGCCTGGAGCGGATGAGTGACGGGATTTCCCAAAATTGGATCATTAAAGTTTTTTTGTCAGAAAAGAGACTGTCAAAAACAATGTGTACTGGGAATAGCAAAGGAGGTTGTGTGTGTGTTGTAAGAGGACAAGAGTGACTCCCATTGAGAGACGCATATTCTCCTCTCCTTCACTTAAGTTAATTGAGATGTTTGTAAAAATTAAATATGGATAAATTTAACTTGTGGCAATCAAATTTATATTAACTGAATGTTTTTACTTATGATTGTTAATAATGATATACAGTCCTGGTGATTTAACTGTTTGTATGTTGTTGGAGCAGGATAATCAGCTCTCACATAAGTTAGGAAGAAACTGCGTCTAATTGTTGAAGCCTTTGTGTGTTGTATTGTTTGTGATAAATAAGTATAAGAAACGTTAGCAAAGGATCTCAGAAAGGGTTGTGTTAACGGAAAATACATATTCCTAAGGGTCTTGAGGAGTTATCAGAAGGTTGAGCCCAGACAGAGACAGTGACGGGAATACGCAGAATATTTCCGACGGGTCGTACGAGCCAGGAGGTCAGGGTAACGTTAGGCTTAGACTTATATGGTGTGAAATGAGTCCAAAGAAGGGCAGAGAGGAAAAACAAAGGCAAGCTTTTAGGCAGTGGGTATGAAGATAAGATATGCAAGAAAGTAGGACAGAGTACTAGCGACATAGAGAAGGATTGAAGGAAAAAGTAAAGAAAGGGAAAGACCAGGTGGAGGCGGCACAAGCCGCAACTAATGAATGGAAGTTAAAATTTACTGCAGCCATTGACTGTGGGCAGTTTAAATTCACTGACTGCAGGCACTCTGGTTTATGTGGACAAAATGACTTTGCGTAAACCTTTGGTTTCCACATCAACTGGAAGTGTTTCTGCAGGTAATGATGATGTCATATTAACAACTGAAAATGTTTAAAGAAACATGAGATTTCACCTTGTAATTTAGTTCTTACAGATACTGACAAGAATGGCATTCCATGCAGCCACCTTTTTTTGGAATAACTTAAACTTTTCGCTCCAACTCTCCCACCCACAAGGCCGGTCTTCGCTTTTAGTTTCACTCGACGATCTCAGGGGGAGATGAGTGGACAAGTGCAACCCAGTCAATCATGTACATTAGCAACCGTATGTGTTTTGTATGCGTTGGGTGTTGTAGAGTGTGAGGTGACAGGGTCGATAGGTAGAATAAACACCATTAAAATTCGAGAACTGATATTATTCAGAATGTCAGTATACTGTAATTATGAGAAATGCAAGGTGAAGCAAAATCACCAGAGATACGCATATGGGAAAACCATAAATGCACCAAAACAGCTGAGGGGTTGTGGATAGGGCCGGATGAATTACCAGTATTACCAAAAGCATTGTTTCCCATAGCGGCTGAATTGAGCCATGGTAAATGTCATGTCTCAAAAGGAGGGATGGTATCTATGGTAAACAGCAGATATATAAACTTCTTATACAAAAAAAAATTTTTGTAAGAAGTGTCTCACATGTTTACAGAACAACCCGCAGGGAGGGATGACATGTCCAAAAGGGAAAATTGTTGTGGCTGTACTGTTTATGTTAATAATGATATAATTGATAATGATGTGCTGTAATTACAGATGCTAAAATAAGTTGCAACGATTGATGTGGTGGCTGAGGTAAAAGGGAATTGTGAAGATTTTGATAATGATGATGGTAATCAGTTTGACCCACTCGAGGTGGGAACTGGACATTCTGGTCTTGTCTTACATTGACCAAAAAAGGAAATTCTAAAGACTCATGGACTTGTTTGCTGAAACAAAACGGACTCTATGGACTTTCGAGGACATTTTACCAGTGAATGGTCAAAACGAGCTGTTGAATTTCTCACTACAGATTTGGATGCGTGACCAAAAAGGTCTGAGTTTGAGAACAAAGAAGACAAGTCTAACCGATCTTGGAAAAAAGAGATATTCTACAATCAACACAAACTGTACTACGTTTTTAAAAAAAGTCGATTCCTAATCACAGCCAGTATCAATCTGCTTAATTAATTGTACTGAACTGTACTACACATGTCTTGCTCTGAACTGTACTTCTCATGTCTTATGTTTTTGTGATTTTATAATGTCTTATGGTTTTATACTTTTCTGCTTACATGCTATTTACACCGAGGGCTGCGCAAGAATGATACAAAAGGGATTTACAACTTGCTAAATTAATACAGGCGTAGTTCGGTTGTGAGAGATCAAAAAATTGTATTTTCTCACTCTCAAGGTGGGGTCTGTTGGGTTATGGAGGTACTGTACTAAAAATTATAGTTAGTTCCAATCGGGCACCAATTAAAACAATCTATCCACAACACAGGCACAGTCAGCAACCTTGAGCAAAAGGGAGAGAAACAATTGCAAGGGATAAATGAAATAATTATTAAAAATGAATAATTGGTGTTATCATATGGGATATGATAAAAGGAGGGAATGTGAAATTGTAAAATTTAGCCATTTATGCCTAGATGTAACTACTATACTATTAACCCAATTAAACATAAAAAGCAAGTCCTGAGAAACGCAGACTTGGCACAATGCCAGTCGCATCCTTATCTGAGTATTTCACGGGGCAGAAAACAGTAACAGCAAACCTTGACATTGTCTAAACTAGACACCATCTGGAGATAAGCTTGTTTTTAACATTTCACTTTGTTAGAGAGACATGGATTGAGTGATGTCACCATTAACTGACCACCGGCAGCTCATTCTTTTGACTGTCAGGTACTCTACTTGGAGACTGTTGACTTCTGAGAATCAGCTCTTGCTATAGCAAATAAACTTTACATTTTCTTATAAAAAGACCAAGATCAATGGGTTGGCAGCACAGCTGCACGCTTTGGCCAATTTGACTAATGTTAAACAAAAGTGTTGAGACAAAGGAATAGAGAGAGCGGAGACAGAGGAGCAGGAGGAGAAGGACCTGATGGAAGATACTGTAACTGACAGTAGCCAGGCCGCTCTCGAGAAGGAGAAACAACTGATGGAAGAAACTGTAACTGACAGTAGCCAAGCCGCTCTCGAGAAAGGGAACCAACCGATGGAAGAGCTGTAACGTGACAGCAGATCCCCAAAGAGATCAACACCCCTACTTTTCCCCGAGACCGACTGAGAGGAAGGAAGGAAGAGAAAGGACTATTCCCTTTTAACCTGAAGAATGCGTGCCGGGTAGTATGACATTGCATTATAAGAAACCTAGTGTATTTGGGCGTCATCACAAGAGGTGGATGACAGGTAAACCCAAAAGTGAAGACTAGGGCGTAATGCGATATTGAGACCCGAGGCAGAATCGGATAAGAGGGAATAGGCGAAAAGGGTGAACAAAGTAAAAGAAGAATCGGAAGGGAACAGAAGTAATGGAGTGGTTGACTGTTTGCATGCATTGTAGTCGTTTTATATGCTTTAGTGTCAGCTCAATGAGTATACCTGAATAAACGAATCTGCTTTAAAAGAGTAAGAGAATTTAATCTCCAACAATTTGCGTAGTCGGCAGGATTCAGGTGACACTAAAGTAATATTGTGTTGAAGTGAAATATACAGGGCAAAAGATTGTGTGATACCTCATGTTAATTCGGTATCAAGGTGGGGACTGTTGGAGTTGGTGAAGAACTGGTTAAAATTAGTATAGACTGTTAAAAACAGAGAGTGGGCTAGAATGATGTTTTTGTAAGACTACTGTAGAAGATAAGGGAAGTTGCTGCACATAGTTTGAGTTGTCGAGGTCACCATTAGAAACCGGCTAGAACAGACTGCGATAAGAAGAGCTTGTTTGCGAAGAAAGGCAGAGTTGGGTGTAAAAGAGAATGTGAATAAGCACGAGAGTGGCATGAGATGTTCACGTGAACACCATGTGTCCAAGAAAGGATAAAAGTGACTAACAAAAAGACTATGTTAAATGTCCTACCACCACAGGAGCTGGCTGAGCCGTTGTTGACCCCGCAGCTATTACCTGGAGACTGGATACTAGTCAAGCACGTAAAAAGAAAAACATGGCATCAGCCTAAGTGGAAAGGACCATTTCAAGTGCTACTGACGACACCAACGGCGGTCAGGATTGCTGAGCGGGACACTTGGGTTCATCTCACGCACTGTAAAAAGGTAACAGAAGGGACCAGTCAGTAAGGGGCACCTGACGGGTGTGTAAAGTCCGGCTACAAAGGGGAGTGCGTACGATAGGTTGCACTCGTCTCAACCCCGGTGAAGAAGACAACCAACACCACAGGTAAAAAGGGAGCTGACTGGTCGCTGTCATGATTGCGATAGTGTTGCTGTCAGTAGTGGGATGCCTCGTAAACGCAGCCAGCAAGGATAAACATGTGTCAGGGGAAAAAGGGAAGACCCTGGGTTTTAAGTGTAATCCTTGGCCTTATCGTGAAGCAGCGCGACAGCGCGGCAACAATGTATACTACCAGCATAAAAATGATGAGAAGTACCTCTGCAAAAACCCCTGTGGACCCTATGATTGGCATTTAGTGGTAGCATCCACTAAAAATAATAATGGACATGCCACAGGGTCCCGATTTAGTATATCGAAGGAACGGAATAGCAATGGAGCTGAGGTAGAAATCACAAGTCTTGCCAATTCCGACGCAGGAATATGGTGGTGTGGCATTGAAAGGCCATATGGGGACTTGTACCAAAAGATAATCATTTGATTGGCTGTGCCAGGGGAAGGGGATGACTGGACACTTTGAACGGGACAACAAGAAACGACGCCATCCCCAATAGCATGGCTCGCTTGTTGATCATGGCCTATAATGCGGTCAACAACGTTAGTCACTCCATACCCACCAATTCCAGAACCTCACAGAACCAACAGTATAACCCCACGTATCGAGTACCATACAGGGAAGGTGAAGCATGCTTATGCACCCAGATGAACACAGGACAGTCTGTGGGACATAGTGTTTGCAGTGTCCGTATAATTGCTAATTTCACCTCCCAAAAATGCACTATTAAAAAAGCTAACATGACTTTGAGGGAGATTACCTGTGATTCAACCCTACAGGACCCAGGTGAGGGAGCCATGGTTTGGATTTGTGGGCGAACGGCCTACTTACAGTTACCACATCTGTGGACAGGTTGCTGCTACCCGGCCATTGTGATCACTGGTATTGCAGTATATCCTTTGGGAGCAGAGGATCATGGGTAGAATCATAGAATCATAGAATTTTACGGCACAAAAGGAGGCCATTCGGCCCATCTAGTCTGTGCCGGCTCTTTGAAAAGAGCGATTCAATCCCACTGCCCTGCCCGCTCCCCATAGCCTAATAGACCCGTTCTCCCTAAATAAAGATCTAATTCCCTTTTAAAAGTTGTTATCGAATCAGCCTCCACCACCTTTTCAGGCAATGTATTCCAGATTCGAACAACTCGCTGAGTGAAAAAATTTCTCCTCAGCTCCCCTCTACTGCGCCTTGAAACTATTTTAAATCTGTGACCACGAGTCACAGATTCACCCACGAGTGGAAATAGTTTTTCTCTATTTGCCCTGTCGAAACCCCTCATGATCTTATAAACCTCTATTAGGTCTCCCCTCAATCTTCTCTGCTCCAGAGAGAATAACCCTAGCCTATCTAGCCTCTCCTCATAGCTGAAATCCCTCAATCCTGGCACCATCCTAGTAAATCTTCGTTGTACCCTTTCCAATGCCTTCACATCCTTTCTGTAGTTTGGTGACCAGAATTGAACACAGTATTCCAGCTGAGGCCTCACCAAAGTCCTATAGAGGTTAGTCAGCACTTCCTGACTTTTGTACTCTATACCCCTATTTATAAAGCCTAGTATCCCATATGCCTTCTTAACAGCCTTGTCTACCTGTCCTGCCACCTTCAACGAGTCACTAACACAAATCCCCAGGTCTCTCTGTTCCTTTACACCATTTAAAATTGTACTATCTAGCCTATATTGCCTCCCTTCATTTCTTCTCCCAAAATGCATCACCTCACACTTCTCTGCATTAAACTTCATCTGCCATGTGTCTGCCCACTTTACCAATTTGTCTATATCCTCTTGCAGATGGCTACTATCCTCCTCACTGTTTACTATTCTCCCTAACTTAGTGTCATCTGCAAACTTGGAAACTGTACTCCCTACACCCAAGTCCAGATCATTGATGTAGATTACAAACAGCAATGGTCCCAAAACCGATCCCTGTGGCACACCACTGCTCACTTCCCTCCAATCTGAAAAACAGCCGCTCACTACAACTCTCTGCTTTCTGTCTCGCAGCCAGTTGTGGATCCACGCTGCCACTGTCCCTTTTACGCCATGGGCCTTTAATTTCTTAATAAGTCTCTCATGTGGCACTTTGTCAAATGCCTTTTGAAAGTCCATGTAAACTACATCAACTGCGCTACCATTATCCACCCATTCCGTTACCTCATCAAAAAATTCTATCAGATTTGTAAGGCAAGATTTGCCTTTAACAAATCCATGTTGACTGTCCTTTATTAGCCTATATCCTTCTAAGTGAAGATCTACCTTGTCCCTGATTATGGACTCTAGAAGTTTGCCCACTACCGACGTTAGACTGACTGGTCTGTAGTTACCAGGCTTGTCCTTCTGCCCCTTTTTATACAAGGGAGTAACATTAGCTATCCTCCAGTCCTCTGGCACGATCCCTGTGTCCAAGGAAGATTGAAAGATCGTGGCCAGAGTCCCTGCTATTTGCTCCCGTGCCTCACTTAGTAACCTAGGGTGCATCCCATCCGGACCAGGTGACTTATCCACCTTGAGCGACGTCAACCTTTTTAGAACTTCCTCTCTGGTTATAATTATTCTATCCATTTCTCCTACCCTCTCCTCTAATACCATGTCATTGGCTGTATCATTTTCTTTTGTGAAGACAGAGGCGAAGTACTCATTCAGTACATCAGCCATGCCCTCTGCCTCCACAATGAGATTTCCTCCTAGGTCCCTAATTGGCCCCACCCTATCCTTGACCAACCTTTTACTCTTAATATGTTGGTAAAAAACCTTAGGGTTCCCCTTAATCTTACTCGCTAATTGTTTTTCATGCAGTCTCTTTGCCCCTCTAACTTCCTTTTTTAGTTCTATCCTACACTTCCTATATTCTGCTTTGTTCCCTTCTGAATTTTGAGCCTGACACTTATCATAAGCCTCTTTTTTTTGTTTTATTTTGGCCCCGATTTCCTTAGTCATCCAGGGAGGTTTGGATGCCTTACATTTCACCTTTGTGGGGATGCTTTTGACCTGTGCCTGAACTACCTCCTCTTTGAACGCTGCCCACTGCTCGTTAGTTGTCTTACCTGCCAATTTTTCTTTCCAATCCACCTTGGCTAGGTCCCACCTCAACTCATTGAAATTAGCCCTTTTCCAGTTGAGTGTCCTCACCTGTGATCGTTCCTTATCCCTTTCCATAATTATTCTGAATCTAACGATATTGTGGTCACTATTCCCTAGATGCTCACCTACAGAAACCTGTTGAACTTGCCCTACCTCATTTCCCAAAACTAGATCCAGCAATGCTTCTTTCCTCGTTGGACTGGAAACATACTGATCAAGAAAGTTGTCCTGCACACACTTCAGGAATTCTTCTCCCTCCTTGCCCTTTACTCTACTATTCTGCCAGTCTATGTTGGGATAGTTGAAGTCACCCATTATCACTACTCTATTAGTTCTGCATTTCTCCGTGATACGCTTGCAGATCTGCTTGTCTATCTCCTCCCCACTATTTGGTGGTCTATAGTATACCCCTAACAGTGTAACTGCACCTTTTTTATTCCTCATTTCCAGCCAGATAGATTCGGTTTTTAGTCCTTCTTCCACCTCGTTCCTTTCTAAGGCAGTCACTGAGTCCTTAACTAAAATTGCCACTATGGGTTCATAGTGGGTATACCACTATGAACCCATGGACCACCCAGGGAGAAATGTTGGGCTGGTCATTTTGGGCCAATATAGGAGTAGGAGGGACACTGACTAAAATAAATGGCCTGGCAGCCCAACTACATGCCCTGGCCAATGAGACAGAGGAAGCGGTCGAAGTAATTGATAGTGAAATGGGGGCAATGCGAAAAGCAGTAATACAACACCGACTGATTGTAGACATGCTAACGGCAGAAAAAGGGGGGACCTGTAAGATGCTGGGCACCAGTTGCTGTTTCTTTATCCCAGACGGACATCAAAATTTGACTAATATAATCTCTCACATGTGATCTGCTATCAGGGAACCCGAAAGACCGGCGGATTGGTTAGGCACATGGCTCTCCGGATGGGGGTGGGGGGCATGGCTGTGGAAGCTTGGCATGTACCTACTGTTAGTAATCGTTGTACTCATGCTGTTTTCCTGTTGTGTTGTACCCTTGATTCGCAGTATGATTGTAAAAATGTTCCCAAGTACCTTAATGCTGTCACACCAAGAATGTATAACATTACTGAAGGAGGATGATGTATATCTACCAGACAAAGAGGATGACCTCCATTTAAATCAACTGTTCCCCAACTAACTACTGCAAATTGTAACTCATGACGTTTCCCCCCCAAAAAATCGCTTGTCGGATTGTTTTACTGATGTAAAATACTGTTGTATGTAAAATAGGTTGAGCGACAAGTTTATTGAAATATCATAAAAAGGAGGGAATGTTAGAGGAGAAAATGGTTATGTTATATTTTCAAGAAACTTGTTTTGCTAACATCGTTAGCAAGGCCATAATCGAAATCAGATTAGTTCGATTATTGACCTAACAAAATAATGGGCATACCTAACAGCTTTGTTTATTATCTCTTCTGTGAAAACTGCAGCCTTGGTTGTGATCTGCAGACACGGCCTTGGGTACGACAGAAGAGATAAGCGAGAATAACGAATGTATTGAAACTAACGGATTGTGCAGGAGGCAAAAGGGCAGTTTGGGCTAGTAATTTTCAGTTTCAAGATATGTATGTGACTGTATTGTAATTGGTTTAAGAAAGGGACTACCCCTTTCTGAAGATATATCTCTTTTTCTGTATAAAAGATGTGAAAACGCTGGACACGAGGTCCTTTGTCTGCCTGAGAGACAACTGACCCTATGGGCATATGAGTCTAATTGATGACTTATATGCATGTAGTTGAATAAATCGTTTTTGCTGGACCTACTTACTTGTTTTTGACTGACTATTTTCTAGCTACAGATTGTCTAAATTTCTGAACCTAACAGTTTCGTATGGGAAAAACCTGGGCAAGCCCATATGGACAGAAGATACGGAAGGCTTTCAACAGTCAATTCACTTGATTCACTTTGCAGCATAGAGTATGGTGGAGGTCACAGGGTGTGTGAGAACTCGGACCAGTCAGTCAGTCAGGCTGTGGTTGCCATGGCAATGGCTGATGATGTCAGCGGGTGGGCGGGGCTCTCTGTTCAAAGAGCCGGCACAGACGAGATGGGCCGAATGGCCTCCTTTTGTGCCGTATCATTCTATGATTCTATGACTTCGATTTGACCAAAGCTGTTTCTGTGCTGTAGGCTCATTTCCACATGGAGGGGTTTGAAGAGGCAGTGCAGAAGAGAAAATGGTGAACTTGGGACATGAAAACTTACTCTAGTACCTGGTAGAAAAATGGGAGGTTGGAGATGAATGGAAGCTTGGTGAGATAACTGGAGGTGAGGAATGTGTCCAGTGTAGGTTAGTTTAGGGTAGGGATAATCACAGTTGTTTTCTGTGGATAAGGAGATTTTAGAAAAGGGGCCAGCAGGTGACATTAGGAGATGAGCTGAGGAGAGGGGTGGAGATGGGTTTGAGGGAATCGGTGGTGGGCTTCAATTTTGAAATGGTGAAGTTAAAGAAAGGTAGGGTCAGGGATGCTCAGCAAGTTCAAAACAGGGTATAAAAAGGGTCTAGTTGCGAGAGCCTTAATCGAGCCGAGAGCCAGCCAGAGTGAGCTACGGACGGAGTGAGGCGAGGACAGAGTGAGAAGGAATTGGGTGAGAGTGGGAATTAGGTGCAGAGGGGGAAGTAGCTGCAGGTTATATATATCCCAGGGAAGTAAGTCGAGATAATGACCTGGCATGTAATGTGCGAGGAATGTGGGATGTGGGAGTTGATGGAGGGCAACCTGAGCCAAGGTGACTTCATCTGCAGCAAATGTCTGCACCTGAGGAAGCTCCAGCTTAGAATAGCTGAGCTGGAGTATCAGGTGGAGACATTGCGGTGCATCAGGGAAGGGGAGAGCTTTTTAGATAGTTTTATCCTAGAGCCTGACACTCCACCAAGACCGAGGGAACAAGAGTGCGCTGTTGCCAGCCACGGTCAGGACTGGGTGACAGTCAGACGACCGCGTGTACGGAAACACAAGACTGGTGCAGAGAAACCCCAGACTGTAAACATTGCCAACAGGTATGAAGTACTTTCAACCTGTTTGGAAAAGGAGGTCTGTGAGGAGGTTGGACAAACCAACTCCACCAAGACCATTTTAATAGGAGATACAACTGTCCGAGGTATAGATAGGCGTTTTTGTGAACGGAAACGCGAATCTCGGAAGGTGTGTTGCCTACCAGGTGCCAGGGTTGAAGACTTGACTGAGCGGGTCCAGGAAATTCTGCAAGGGGAAGGGGAAAATCCACTTGTGGTGGTCCATGTTGGGACCCATGAAGTTGAGAGGAAAAGACCTGAGATGCTCCAGGGAGAGTACCAGAGACTAGGGAGTAAACTGAAAAGTGGAACTTCGAGAGTGGTGATCTCTGGGTTGCTTCCAGTGCCTCGAGCAAGCCAGTTCCAGAATGCTAGAATAAGGCACATCAATGCATGGCTGGAAAAGTGGTGTAGGAAGGAGGGTTTCTGGTTCCTAGACCATTGGGACCAATTCTGGGGTAGGTGGAACCTGTACAAAATGGATGGGTTACACCTGAACAGGGCTGGAACCAATCTCCTTGCAGGGAGGTTGTCGAGTTTTGTGGGGGGGGCTTTAAACTAATCCCGGGGGGTGAGGGTGGGAAACTGATCAGTAGTTCAAATACAGGAGGGGTAATAAGGAGGACAGGGGAAAAGGGAAGACGGGAGAAAAATGCAGAGGAAGTAATTTGTGCCTTAGAGTGCATGTATGTAAATGCACGAAGTTTGAGAAATAAAATTGGTGAGCTGCAGGCTCAGGTTGCTGCGAGGCGATATGATGTTATAGCAGTAACAGAGACTTGGCTCCAGCATGGGCAGGAATGGGAGTTGAACATTCCTGGTTATAATGTATTCAGGAGGGATAGAGAAGGGAGAAAAGGGGGCGGGGTGGCAATTTTAGTTAAGGACTCAGTGACTGCCTTAGAAAGGAACGAGGTGGAAGAAGGACTAAAAACCGAATCTATCTGGTTAGAATTGAGGAATAAAAAAGGTGCAGTTACACTGTTAGGGGTATACTATAGACCACCAAATAGTGGGGAGGAGATAGACAAGCAGATCTGCAAGCGTATCACGGAGAAATGCAGAGCTAATAGAGTAGTGATAATGGGTGACTTCAACTATCCCAACATAGACTGGCAGAATAGTAGAGTAAAGGGCAAGGAGGGAGAAGAATTCTTGAAGTGTGTGCAGGACAACTTTCTTGATCAGTATGTTTCCAGTCCAACGAGGAAAGAAGCATTGCTAGATCTAGTTTTGGGAAATGAGGTAGGGCAAGTTCAACAGGTTTCTGTAGGCGAGCATCTAGGGAATAGTGACCACAATATCGTTAGATTCAGAATAATTATGGAAAGGGATAAGGAACGATCACAGGTGAGGACACTCAACTGGAAAAGGGCTAATTTCAATGAGTTGAGGTGGGACCTAGCCAAGGTGGATTGGAAAGAAAAATTGGCAGGTAAGACAACTAACGAGCAGTGGGCAGCGTTCAAAGAGGAGATAGTTCAGGCACAGGTCAAAAGCATTCCCACAAAGGTGAAATGTAAGGCATCCAAACCTCCCTGGATGACTAAGGAAATCGGGGCCAAAATCAAACAAAAAAAAGAGGCTTATGATAAGTGTCAGGCTCAAAATTCAGAAGGGAACCAAGCAGAATATAGGAAGTGTAGGATAGAACTAAAAAAGGAAGTTAGAGGGGCAAAGAGACTGCATGAAAAACAATTAGCGAGTAAGATTAAGGGGAACCCTAAGGTTTTTTACCAACATATTAAGAGTAAAAGGTTGGTCAAGGAGAGGGTGGGGCCAATTAGGGACCTAGGAGGAAATCTCATTGTGGAGGCAGAGGGCATGGCTGATGTACTGAATGATTACTTCGCCTCTGTCTTCACAAAAGAAAATGATACAGCCAATGCCATGGTATTAGAGGAGAGGGTAGGAGAAATGGATAGAATAATTATAACCAGAGAGGAAGTGCTAAAAAGGTTGACGTCGCTCAAGGTGGATAAGTCACCTGGTCCGGATGGGATGCACCCTAGGTTACTCAGTGAGGCACGGGAGCAAATAGCAGGGACTCTGGCCACGATCTTTCAATCTTCCTTGGACACAGGGGTCGTGCCAGAGGACTGGAGGATAGCTAATGTTACTCCCTTGTATAAAAAGGGGCAGAAGGACAAGCCTGGTAACTACAGACCAGTCAGTCTAACGTCGGTAGTGGGCAAAATTCTAGAGTCCATAATCAGGGACAAGGTAGATCTTCACTTAGAAAGATATAGGCTAATAAAGGACAGTCAACATGGATTTGTTAAAGGCAAATCTTGCCTTACAAATCTGATAGAATTTTTTGATGAGGTAACGGAATGGGTGGATAATGGTAGCGCAGTTGATGTAGTTTACATGGACTTTCAAAAGGCATTTGACAAAGTGCCACATGAGAGACTTATTAAGAAATTAAAGGCCCATGGCGTAAAAGGGACAGTGGCAGCGTGGATCCACAACTGGCTGCGAGACAGAAAGCAGAGAGTTGTAGTGAGCGGCTGTTTTTCAGATTGGAGGGAAGTGAGCAGTGGTGTGCCACAGGGATCGGTTTTGGGACCATTGCTGTTTGTAATCTACATCAATGATCTGGACTTGGGTGTACGGAGTACAGTTTCCAAGTTTGCAGATGACACTAAGTTAGGGAGAATAGTAAACAGTGAGTAGGATAGTAGCCATCTGCAAGAGGATATAGACAAATTGGTAAAGTGGGCAGACACATGGCAGATGAAGTTTAATGCAGAGAAGTGTGAGGTGATGCATTTTGGGAGAAGAAATGAAGGGAGGCAATATAGGCTAGATAGTACAATTTTAAATGGTGTGAAGGAACAGAGAGACCTGGGGATTTGTGTTAGTGACTCGTTGAAGGTGGCAGGACAGGTAGACAAGGCTGTTAAGAAGGCATATGGGATACTAGGCTTTATAAATAGGGGTATAGAGTACAAAAGTCAGGAAGTGCTGACTAACCTCTATAGGACTTTGGTGAGGCCTCAGCTGGAATACTGTGTTCAATTCTGGTCACCACACTACAGAAAGGATGTGAAGGCATTGGAAAGGGTACAACGAAGATTTACTAGGATGGTGCCAGGATTGAGGGACTTCAGCTATGAGGAGAGGCTAGATAGGCTAGGGTTATTCTCTCTGGAGCAGAGAAGATTGAGGGGAGACCTAATAGAGGTTTATAAGATCATGAGGGGTTTCGACAGGGCAAATAGAGAAAAACTATTTCCACTCGTGGGTGAATCTGTGACTCGTGGTCACAGATTTAAAATAGTTTCAAGGCGCAGTAGAGGGGAGCTGAGGAGAAATTTTTTCACTCAGCGAGTTGTTCGAATCTGGAATGCATTGCCTGAAAAGGTGGTGGAGGCTGATTCGATAACAACTTTTAAAAGGGAATTAGATCTTTATTTAGGAAGAACGGGTCTATTAGGCTATGGGGAGCGGGCAGGGCAATGGGATTGAATCGCTCTTTTCAAAGAGCCGGCACAGACTAGATGGGCCGAATGGCCTCCTTTTGTGCCGTAAAATTCTATGATTCTATGATTCTATGAAGCTCTGGGTGTTGTCCAGGACATGAGGGTGAGATGGGAGAGGCTGACCTAAAAAAACAAATTGGGTTTGCTAATTAACAAACAGCTTGAAACCACAACCTTATGACATAGATGTGTGAGTACTACTACTGACCAAGCTGAGGTATTCTAGAAATAATAATTTAGAATAATCCATGCATTTGATTTAGTGACTTCGTCCCAATATGTTTCACTGGCAATCACTGTCAACTAGGGTCCGGCGATATATCGATATATCGCTAAAACCCGATATAATTTTCATATCGATACGCCGATATAGGCATTTCAAAAATATTGATATATCGACTTTTCGATATATCGAGGGGAAAAATCGGAATGGGCGCACACTGAACTACAAGACCCAGAATGCTCATCTCTATACACAATGCACAGACCGAGGTGCAAAGCCACCATATTGTATACATAGTCCTCGAATACAAAATACAGGTATGTAAGGGGAGCGAGATGGCTGGTGGGGGGTGGGAGGGGGAGAGAGACGGCTGGGGCGGGGGAGGGGGAGAGAGACGGCTGGGGGGAGGGGGACAGACGGCTGGGGGGGGGGGAGAGAGATGGCTGGGGGGGCGGGGGAGAGAGACGGCTGGTGGGGATGAGAGAGACGGCTGGGTGGGGAGGGGGAGAGAGACAGCTGGGGGGCAGGGGAGAGAGACGGCTGGTGGGGGGGAGAGAGACGGCTGGGTGGGGAGGGGGAGAGAGACAACGGAGGTGGGGGGTGCGAGAGAGGGACGGTAGCGGGGGTGGGGAGAGACGGGGTGGATGTGATAATATACAGATAGATAGAGATGGGGGGGATGTGAGAGAGGAGAGAGACACACACAGAAAAACATAGAGATGGAGAAAGGGAGAGACACAGAGAGAGAAAGATATTTACCTCCTGAGGAGATAGGCCCCGAATGCGTGCGCATTCGGGGCCTAAACTCTAGACATATGGATTGAAACCACAACCTTCTTACTCAGAGGTGTGTGTTCTACTGATTGAGCCAGGTTTAAGTATACATTGAACTCCACTTGTAATTCCCCAGCTGACCTGCTTCACGTTCCCCAACTTTCCTGTCCCACCATCAGAAGTCAGGACTTCAGCATATCCTCTTTGCCAGGATTGGTGAAAGGGCAGCTAACTGTGACTCAAATAATTGCACTTTAAGCAGCCAGCACATTCACAGCATGCTCTGTGTTTCTTCGATCACACTTGCATCCTTCCAGATCTGTTTCACATGCATTTGTCCATATTCCTACCTCTAACTTTCCCACCCCCAGCCCTGCTTATCCCAACCACTAGCTTGGGTGTGGTTCCGTGACTCTCCAGTGCTTCAGCATGTCCTCCTGATGTGACATGTGCTTTACAAATGTAATCTTCTATTGTTGACTTTGCTCGGGCTTGTCATTATTATTGAGGTTGTCTATTGAAGGAAGATCCTCAGGATATATCATTTTGATTTGAGAAGTACGGGGTAAACACTCTTGCCATGGATCAAGACACTGTGATTAAATAAACTATGAAAGTATGGTGAAAGGGCAGATAAATGTGACTCAAATAATTGCTCTTTAAGCACATTCACGATGAACCAAAGGATCCTTTGTGTTTCTTCGATCAGCAAACCCTGGAGAGTTTAGTTGCAGTTTGGCAAAAACAGGGGCTGAAAGACATCAAAGTATGCATTTCACTAAGAGAATAAGGTAGATGATCTAGTACTGGGCAGCTTGTCATTGTGAAACTTAACCATGCCCCACCAAAACTCAAGAGAGGACTTTTCTATCCAACACCATCTCTATGATCTATACCCTTTGGAGCTCCTGTAGCTCAGTGGTTAGAGCTCTCACATTATAAGCATGCATCCTGTGCTCAAATCCAAACAGATCAGGGCGAAACCTTGGGAAAGCTTCCTTACTCCACATGCCTAATAATAATCCAAAAAAATAGATACAATTGGTCATTTTCAATCCACTGTTTGTGGGACATGCTATGTGCAATTGGCTGCTGCATTTCACCCACAAATATACAGTCAACTCAACTTACAGTATATTCTGCGAAGCGCTTTGAGACGTTGATAAAATGTGAAAAGTGCTATATTAAATGCAAGGATTCTGATTATTATAATTGTTAAAACTGTTTGTTCACTCGACTGTAAATAACATTATTGTGCAACTGAGCAAGTCTCTGTGGAGATTTCCCTTACTGTATATAACAGAGACTTTTTCACACACCATGAATCTTTGAGGCTGTGTGAGTTATTAGCTCACTGTAGTGAAGAACATGGGATTTCCACCAATTGTACAGACAACTTTTATTTTTTACCATTTTCTTGCTGTGATAGGATTCCCCGGTAAGACAATTTGTATCTTTCACATGTTCCAGCTGTACTGTCCCACCCACTCAATTTGGTCAATTGGCACTGGTTGGGAATATATCCACCTACCCTACCCATCCCACCATCAGTGGATGGCCTTACAGTATCTATTTCAGGAAAGGAATCTGGGATGGACGCAGCATCTAACTCGATACTAAGTTTATTCATGTGATTGTCTGCGAGGTGGAGAGAGTGCTATCCTGCGCTCTCTCCACCTCGCCTGGCGATAGATGATATTTTATATCATTTATATCATTTTATATCATCTATTTAATCTAGTGTTTTGTCTGGTGGTGATATATTGGATGTATGGTGATGTTTTTCACGCGGACCACCCGCTCCCGAGACTAGAGATCTTGGGGCTGGAAGGATCGCGGGGACAGAGCTTTCACGCTGTGCACCGCTCAGCCCACCAGCTGGAGCGGCTTCCATCGCTGCCGGTTCTTCATCTGTGGGCAGCCGGCCAACGAATACCATCTTTTTGGACGACGGGGAGTATCACGGAGGGAATGGCGGCCACTCGCTGTCGGCGCTTCCTCCGGCTGTGCGGGGAGCGGCCCCTCGACAGGACCCGGGAAGGCCGCGACCTCGGCACTTTCCTCAGGCAGCGGGTGGCGCACGTCTGCCGCGAGGGGGAGAGCGAGGGGGAGAGCGAGGGGGAGAGCGAGGGGGAGAGCGAGGGGGGAGAGCGAGGGGGGGAGCGAGGGGGAGAGCGAGGGGGGGAGTGAGGGGGGGAGCGAGGGGGGGAGCGAGGGGGAGAGCAGAGCGCCCAGGTGCTGCAAGCCACGTATCATCTCGTGGCGGGAGATCCAGACGGTGATCGGGCTGCTGCTGCTGCTGCTGTGCGAGCCGGCCAGACACACCATGTCCGAGGTGCCAGGGCCATCACAGAGTCCCCGGGTTCATCGACTGAGGAGCCGGTGGGTTTTGGGGCCACACTGGGACCTTGTTTTTTTCCCGCCATCTCAGGGATCGTCCGGGCGGGCGGCGAGGACAGGGAGTGGTTGCTGGACGATTGTTGGTTGTTGTTTGTTGCTGTTTTTGTTGTTAATGTTATTGCTTTTGTTGTTTATTATTGTTGTTTGATTCCCCCCCACCCCTGCCCCCATCTTCTTCTTCCCTCACTCCCTTTCCCCACTTTCTCTCCTCCCTTTTCCCCTTCCCTCCCTCTTCCCTCTTCCTGATCTTGCCCCCACCCATCTTTCCCTCCCTCTCTTCCTTGCCCCCCTTTCTCCCCCCTCTTCCTCCCTAACCCTAACCCATCCCACCTTTCCCTCCCTCTCCCCCCTTACCCTCTTTTCCCCCTTTCTCCCCTGGCCCCATTGTCGCGATTGTTTGTGGGGACACTGCTGTGCGCAATTTGGCTGCCGCGTTTCGCCCACTAATATACAGTTAATTTTCCTAGAATTCTTCATCCTGCCCTGATCCTTCCCACCCTGCTCTTGTCCTACCTGACTGTACAGCGCCTTGGGACGTCCTCTCGACGTGAAAGGCGCTGTATAAATGTAAGTTTTGTTTGTTTGTTTGTTTGTTGTATACGCGGGTGCGCCTTATACGCGGAGATATACGGTATTCAAATCCGATTGCAGTTGATTTATCAACAGAGAGAATAACAATTTGCGGTTGTAATTATGATAGTATTATTGTAAATCAACAACAACAACAACTTGGTCTATATAGCGCCCTCCACGCCGAACGGCGTCTCAGAGCGCTTCACAATAACGGATCCGGGGGCTGAGCCAGGGAGAGGGGGACGAAGGTGACTGAAAGCTCAAAAAGACAAGTCGTTACCTGACAATAGGAAAGGAGGGGGTGAGGTGAAGGGAGTGAGGAAGGGAGTTCCAGAGCCTCGGGGTGTAGTAGCTAAAAGCACGGCTGCCGATGGTGGAGCAGAGGATTTGGGGGACGAGGAGTAGGTCAGAACCAGTGGAGTGATTATCAGCAAAAAGAGGAACAAGTGTGATGTCAATACAGACAGTGACCTTTATTCATTGACTAAAATTAAACACTCCTAATCACCTTTGAATTGTTCAATAATCTTTGAATAATCTCTGTATATCACAGGCTGGTACTTTGAAATCAAAACTATTCAGCAAATATTATACCTTTTGTGTCTCAGGATGTTTATATACAATGCTTGGAGAGAAATATTTTAGTATTTAAGTACAGGTAGACCCCGCTTACCGAACGCCCGGTTACCGAAACTTCACTGTAACGAGGCTTTGTATTTGTACCTCCTATGCGCTTAGCGAAGGCTGCGTTAGCTACAGTGAAAGCGTAAATCTCACCCGCTTCTCGTCTCTCGGCCGCCCCCACAACACACGCTCGGTCTCAGTCGACGAAGCTACATACACTTACTTCAGTGTGCCACCTAAACACCCATTAGCAACATCGCCAACCCCATCGAAGAAAAGGAAGTCCATCACGTTGGAAATGTAGATGGATCGAAGACCAGGACGAACACCATTGCCCCCCTCTCCGCTAGTATAATCCAAGAGAAGGCCCGGACAGTATGGAAGGAGTTTAAGCGACAGGATGCTGGGCAACCTCACGAGGCTACTCTGAAAAAGCCGCGGAGACTTTAGCTGCTGGCAGCGGGCGGCTTCATCGCTTTGGAAAGCGATACAAACTACATTCTATCAAGATGTGCGGGGAAGCTGCCAGTGCGGAGGTTGCTGCTGCCAAACATTATCCAGATGAACTCAGAAAAATCATTAAGGAGGGAGGTTATACACACGGCAACGGATTTTCAACCTCGAAGAAACAGGGCTTCATCGGACGTTACCTGAGAAGAACCAGTACCAAGTACGTCCGCTGACTGTACAGAACCTATTGCTTTCTCACCAGATTCTCCCGATTCTCCAGCCTCCTCCTCCTCCCTCTCCTCCTCCAGCAACAATTAAAACCAAGACCTCCTCCCTACTCCTCACCTCATCTTATTACGGGAAGTACGGGAACTTTCGCTTCGTTGCTGTTCTGTGTCAAAACTTTACGAAATAAAATACTGTTCAGGTAAACATGAACATATCTTCATCTCGTATTCTTTCATCTTTCACCTTTTCATCTTGTAATTAAAGTATCGCAGCCGTCAATAGCAGTTCTGCCCCTTCTCCTGTGGCTCAGTGGTTAGAGCACTTGTCTTGCAAGCTGGGGAGACCAAGCTGGGGAGACCTGTGTTCGAACCCAGGCAGGTCAGGACGAAACCTTGGGCAAGTTTCCTTACTCCACATGCCTAATAATAATAATCGCTCCAAAAAAAACCACAATAATAAAATTGGTCATTTCAATCCACGACTGTGAGTGGGACGCTGCTGTGCGCAATTGGCTGCCGCGATTCGCCCACAAATATATACAGTCAATTCACTTTACAGTATATTCTGTGAAGCGCTTTGGGACATTGATAAGATGTGGAAAGCGCTATATCAAATGCAAGGATTATTATTATTATTATTATTATTATTCTGCCTTCGCTGGTACACCGCAAATGTTAGCGCTAGGCACCGCTGGGAACTAAACTGAGTTTTTTCAGATACGGAAACACAGCAGTGACCTCCCACCCGCTTAACGAAATTCTCGCTTTACAAAGAGTTTCGAAGTCTGTAACCCCTTCGTTAAGCGGGGTCTACCTGTATTTAATTGTGTTTATTGTGTCTGTGTGAACATTGAGAATGCCCCTAACTATGTCTATTAACATGTCTCGTTGGGCAGGACACTCGCTTCTGAGTCAGAATCCCGGGAGTTACGTCCCTTGCAAACTACACAATCGGTAACCTCGCGTTCGGTAAGTTTAACAAGTGATGGGAAAAGGGGGGTCAGGGGAACCCAGCCACAGGCTTCCCACCTCAAGCCTCCTGGCACATCCAAACCCGACCAATGCCAGGTACGTACTGAGGTGGGCTACAGCCGGCTGGCCTGCTCTGCCCGCTCTCCCCCCTCACTGACTCACTGGAGACAATAACACAGCACCTGACACTACCACAGCTTGGCGAAATTATTTATTATTACAGTATTATCTCGTCACTCGCTCCTCTCTGCCTTCTCTCATCGATCGTTCAGCTCTCCCTTCTCTCATCGCTCGCTCCACTCTCCCTTCTCTCATCGCTCATTCAGCTCTGCCTTCTCTCATTGATCGTTCAGCTCTGCCTTCTCTCTTCAATCGCTCCGTTCTCTTCTCTCACCGTTCGCTCCACTCTCCCTTCTCCTCCGAACTATGCATCGCGCGAGGCTGGTGAACTCCCGTGTGTGAATGTGTTCAGGACCAGCCAGCACCACGTATACACAAGTTTTCCACGCATTAAGCAAAAAATTGCTGCATTTGTTTCTTCGCGTATCGGCGAATCCATACCAGCGAAAGTCGCATTCAGCAAAGGTTGTCTTTATACACACACACACACACACACACACACACATACATACATACATATAATAAAAATATATACTGTATATACACACATACAGCCAATCAATATATACATACACATGCACACATAAATACACACGGACACATACATATACATGCACACATACATTTAATAAATACATACGTACATTAATCTATATATTCACATGTACTTAGAATACTGTACATATAATCAATATATATCTGCACACAAACACACATCCATATAATGCATAGATATATATACACACATACGTATAATAAATAAATATATACACATGCATACATACATATAATAAATGTAATAAATAAATATATACACACATACATATAATAAATATAATAAAGATATACACGCGCATATCATAGACATAATCAATATATACATACACATATATAATCAATACAATATATACACATGCACACATACATGTAATAAATATAAACAATAGATATAATAAATACATATAATAAATACAATATACACATACACACATACCCGTAATAAATGTATATATATAACACAGCACCTTACAGTACCACAGCTTGGCTAAATTATTTATTATTACAGTATTATCTCGTCGCTCTCTCTGCTCTCCCTTCTCCTCAGAACGGTGCATCGCACGAGGCCGGCGATCTCCCACGTGCTTTCGGGGCCAGCCAGCATGTATGTGCAAGTTTTACACGCAATACACAAAAAGCTGCTGCATTTATTTATTCGCGTATGGGCGAATCTGTACTCGAGAAAGTAGCATTCGGCAAGGATTGACTGTATATATACACACACATACATATAATGATTTTTTTTACTGTATATACACACATACATCTAATAAATATATATATTTGTTTATATATACATACACATGCACACACAATCTAATAAATACATGTACATATATCAATATATATACACATGGAGTTATAATACTGTACATAAAATCAATATATATCTACAGACAAACATCCATCCATATACACACATACCTATAATAAATAAATATAAACACGCACATATATACATGCATACACACAGACACACACACATACATACATACTAGGGTCCGTCGATATGGGAATTTTCCGATTTAGATATATCGACAGGCTCATATCGAGATATATCGATATATCGATATTTTCGGGGCTTTCGTGCTGCGCATGCGAGCGCATCGCGAGCTGTGCACGCATTCGGGGGTGCTCGCGCATTCGGGGCTTATCTCCTCAGGAGGTAAATCTCTATCTCTCTCTCTCTCTCTCTCTCTGTGTCTCTCACACTTACTCTCTCTATCTCTGTGTTTTTCTGTCTCTGTGTCTCTCTCCTCTCTCACGTTCCCCCTCATCTATCTATCTATCTATCTATCTATCTATCTATCTATCTATCTATCTATCTATCTATCTATCTATCTATCTATCTATCTATCTATCTATCTATCTATCTATCTATCTATCTATCTATCTATCTATCTATCTATCTATCTATCTATCTATCTATCTATCTATCTATCTATCTATCTATCTATCTATCTATCTATCTATCTATCTATCTATCTATCTATCTATCTATCTATCTATCTATCTATCTATCTATCTATCTATCTATCTATCCATCTATCTATCTTCACATCCCCACCTCCCATCTGTCGCCCCCCCGCCGTCCCTCTCTCCCCTCACCGCCCCCCCCCCCCCACCCATGCTGCCGTCCCTCTCTCCCCTCACCCCCCCCCCCCCCCCCATGCCACCGTCCCTCTCTCCCCCCCGTACCCGCCACCGTCCCTCTCTCCCCCCACCACCCCCGCTGCCGTCCCTCTCTCCCCCCCCCCCCCCACCACTTGTATTGTATTCGAGGACTATGAATACAATATGGCGGCTTTGCACCTCGGTCTGTGCATTGTGTATAGAGATGAGAATTCTGGGTCTTGTAGTTCAGTGCACGTGCATTCCGATTTTTTGACTTTTTCGATATATCGGTATTTTTATCGTGCCGATATCGGCATATCGCTATGAAAATTATATCGGGTATAACCGATATATCGCCGGACCCTAATACATACATATAATAAATGTAATCAATGTATATATAAACACATATAATAAATATATATCGACACTCACATACATCCATATGTAAAATCAATATACATATACACACACACATATAATAAATATAATCAATTGATACATACACACACATACATATAATAAATATATATCTACACACATACATATGTAGTATATATACACATGCATACAAATAAATAGATATATCCATAACAGATACAATAAACATAATACACACACATACATATAATCAATATATACACACACCTACATATTTTTCCATGCATTACGCAAAAAAGGGCTGCATTGATTTGTTCGCGTATACGCGAGTCCATACTCAAGAAAATCACTTTCGGCAAGGGTTAAGGGTTGTCTGTATACACACACACATCTATATATAAATATACATATACACGCACACATACATATGTTAAATGCACACATACATATAATCAATATATTCACCTGTACATATAATACTGTACATATAATCAATATATATCTACACACAAACACACATCCATATAAGATATATATATATATACACACAGATACATACAATGAATATATACACACCCATCCATCCATCCATACATACATACATACATACAATAAATGTAATACACACATATATAATATATATCTACACAGCACATAATATAATAAATAGATATACAGTACATACACACACATACATATGATAAATATAATACATACACATTCATACATACCTATAATTTAATCAACATATGTATACACACACATACATATAATACATATATATAATTAATATAAATATATATATAATATATAAAAAATATATAACACAGCACCTTACACTACCACAGCTTGGCTAAATTATTTATTATTAAGGTATTATCTCATCGCTTGCTCTACTCTGCCTTCTCTCATCGATCGCTCCTCTCTCCCTTCTCTCATCGCTCGCTCCACTCTCCCTTCTCCTCCGAACTGTGCATTGCTCGAGGCCGATGAACTCCCATGTGCGCATGTGTGCAGGACCAGCCAGCACGTATACGCAAGTTTTACATGTATTACACAAAAAAGGGCTGCATTTGTTTCTTCGCGTATCGGCGAGTCCATACTTGAGAAAATCGCGTTTGGCAAGGGTTGACTGTATATACACACACACATACATACAAATAATAAAGATATATACTGTATATACACACATACATCTAATCAATATATACATACACATGCACACATAAATACACATGCACACATACATATACACTCGCACATACATAGAATAAATACACACATACATATAATCTATATATACACATGTACTTATAATACTGTACATATAATCAATATATGTCTCCACACAAACACACATCCATATAATACATACAGATACATATACACACATATATATAATAAATATATACACACGCATACACACACACATACATACCTACATACATACAATACATTTGATAAATATACATACACACATACATATAATAGATATACATACACAGACATCTAATAACCATAATAACTATATATGTACATAAACATTCATATAATAAATATAATAAAAATATACACACATATATAATAAACATAATAACTATATGTATATACACACATATATAATCAATCCAATACATACACATACACACATACCTACATATAATAAATATAAACAATATATACATACACAAAAACATATAATAAATATAATCAATTTATATATACACACACATACATATAAATATGATATTTACACATACACACATACCTAGAATAAATATAATCAACATATATACACGTATATCTAATAAATATATATATAACACAGCACCTTACACTACCACAGCTTGGCTAAATTATTTATTATTACTGTTCGAATCTGGAATGCATTGCCTGAAAAGGTGGTGGAGGCTGATTCGATAACAACTTTTAAAAGGGAATTAAATCTTTATTTAGGGAGAACAGGTCTATTAGGCTATGGGGAGCGGGCAGGGCAGTGGGATTGAATCGCTCTTTTCAAAGAGCCGGCACAGACTAGATGGGCCGAATGGCCTCCTTTTGTGCCGTAAAATTCTATGATTCTATGATTCTATTATCTCGTAGCTCGCTCCTCTCTGCCTCCTCTCATCACTCTCTCCGCTCTCCCTTCTCCTCCGAACTGTGCATCAAGCGAGGCCGGCGAACTTCCACGTGCGCGCGGGGCCAGTGTTGGCGTTCAGGGCCGGCCAGCGTGTATGAGCGGGTTTTACACACATTATGCAAAAAAGTGCCGCATTTATTTCTTCGCGTATACATTCCATACTCGAGAAAGTCGCATTCGACAAGGGTCGACTGTACATATAACACATACATAACTGTATACACATATACATCTAATAAATATATAGACACATACACACGCACGCACATATAATAAATATATATCTACATGCACACATACGTATAATAAATATAATCAAGATATACCTACACATACATATAATAAACATAAACATGTATACACACATACATATAATAAATATAATCATTATATATACACACACATACATACACATATATAATAAACATAACAAAATGTTTATACACACACATATAATAAATATAATATATACACATACACATACATTTAATAAATATAATCATTATATACACATACATATAATCAATATAAACAAATACTTACACATACATGCATATAATAAATATAATCAATTTACATATATACACACATACATATAATATAATCAACATATATATACACACACATATAATAACTATATATATAACACAGCACCTTACACTACCACAGCTTGGCTAAATTATTTATTATTACTGTATTATCTCGTCGCTTGCTCTGCTCTCCCTTCTCTCATCACTCGCTCCGCTCTCTGTTCTCCTCCAAACTGTTTATGGCACGAGGCTGGTGAACCCCAATGTGTGCATGTGTGTGGGGCCAGCCAGCAATTATATGCAAGTTTTCCACGCATTACGCAAAAAAGTGCTGCATTTATTTATTTGCGTGTACGCGAGTCCATACTCGAGAAAGTCGTGTTCGGCAAGGGTTGTTTGTGTATACACACACATGCATATAATAAATATATATACTGTATATACACACATCTAATAAATATATATATATATACATACGCACACATACATATAATAAATATGCACATACATATAATCAATATGTACAAGTGTACATATAATACTGTACATATAATTAATATATACCTACACACAAACACACATTCATAAAATACATATGGATATATATACACATATGCATATAATAAATATATACACAAGCATACATACAATAAATTAAATCAATATACATACAATAAATATATATCTACACATACATATAATAAATATAATAGATATATACACGCACACATCCATATAATAAATATAATCAATATATATGCACACACATGTATAATAAACATAATCAATATATATGCACACACAATATAATAAATACAATATATACACATACACACATACCTATAATAAATATAATCTACATATAGACACACACATATAATAAATATAATCACTTGATGTATATTACACAAATACATATAATGTACACACATACACACATACCTATAATAAATATATTCAACTTATATATACACATATACATAGAATAAACACAGCACCTTATACTACCACAGTTTGGATAAATTATTTATTATTACAATATTATCTTGTCGATCGTTCCTCTCTGCCTTCTTTCATCGATCGCTCCACTCTTCCTTCTCCTCTGAACTGTGCATGACGTGAGGCTTGTGTATACGTTTGCGGGCCAGCCAGCACGTATACGCAAGTTTTACACGCACTACACAAAAAACTGCTGCATTTAATTATTCGCGTATCGGCGAATCCGTACTCGAGAAAGTCGCGTTTAGCGAGGGTTGACAGTATATACACATCTAATAAATACGTATATAAATATACATACATACACACATATAATAAATACACACATACATACAATCAATATATACACATGTACTTATAATACTGTACATATAATCAATATATATCTACACACAAACACACATCCATATAATACGTATAGATATATACATACAATAAATAAATATACGCACACGCATAAAAACACACACATATACATAATAAATTTAATACACATATACATACACACACATATAATAAATATATATCTACACACACATTCATATAATAGATATATCTACACACACACATGTAAGTTTTACACGCGTTATGCAAGAAAGTGGTTCATTTATTTATTCGTGTATGGACGAATCCGTAGTCAAGAAAGTTGCATTTGCCAAGGGTTGACTGTATATACACACACGCACACATACATATAATAAAATTATATACTGTATATATACACACATACATCTAATAAATATAATCAATATATACACACACAATACATAGAATATATACATATACACACATACACACATCCATACATATAATCATACATATACACACACATACATCTAATAAATATAATCAATATATGTACACACGCACACACACATACATATAATAAATATAATAATGGTGCACACATACATATAATAAATATATAGATATACACACAAACATCTATATATTTATCTATAACAGTATTATCTCGTTGCTTGCTCCATTCTCCTCCCAATGGTGCATCGCACAATGTATATATATATACAGACGAATCTTAAATATATATATATATATATAATATACATACATATAATAAATACATACATACATATAATAAATATATATACACACATACATATAATAAATATACACACACACATACATATAATAAATATACACACACATACATATAATAAATATATATACACACATACATATAATAAATATATATACACACATACATATAATAAATATATATACACACATGCATATAATAAATATACACACATACATATAATAAATATACACACACACATGCACACACACACACATACATAGAATCATAGAATTTTATGGCACAAAAGGAGGCCATTTGGCCCATCTAGTCTGTGCCAGCTCTTTGAAAAGAACAACTCATATAATATAAATAAATATACATACGCACACACATACAGTAAATATAATATATATATACACGCACATACACATAATAAATATAATATATACACACATACATATAATTATACATATAATAAATATAATCAATATACATATATACGCAAACATATAATCAATATATATATATGTATACACATAGACACAGATATACATATGGAAATGCCATCTGCTAGATGCCAAAGGGGGAGTCCCAATTGAAGCTGGGCATTATGCACATGTTCCAGTGACTGGTTCAATGATGGATGTGGACCCACGTTTCCCAATGACTGTCTCCCACTCCCTCCTCAATTATTTGTGGGACAACTGGCCGCCGTGTTTAGTCTATAAAATGCACAGACATTATCTTAATCATTATTATTATTTTTATCCCCACCCCCTGTCTTCAGCTCCAACAGAGAATCAAATGTTTCTCCACAAACCCGTCGTCGGGGTCTGACATCGCAACCCAAAGGCATTGTTAAACCATTCCTGGCTTCTGAATAAAAATATAGAAACAGGAGTTGGCCATTCAGCCCATGCAGCCTGTTCTAATTATAAGATGACGCCATCTTGTTCTAGAATCCCCCACCAGAGGAAATAGTGTTCATAGCTACCTTATCAAAACATCTATAATCTTTTTGTGTGGATCCTTATCAAATGCCTTCTGAAAATCCATCCAAACAACATCCATAGACACTCTCACATCTGCTGTTTGCGTGACCGCATCCAATGAGAATCTAACTAGATTAGTCAGACACGATCAATCCTTCACAGACATTTTGACAAACTCATACCTCTCCAGGTGCTCAGTCATTGTGTGGATGGTAATAATAATCTTTTGTTTGCGATAGCGAATTTCACATCTTCTAGACTATATAGTTTGTACTGATCAGTTAATGTTTATGTCCCCAGATCCTAAACTCCTCGCGATGACAGATCCCAGTATCACCCCTTGCCATCTTTCCCCCCTTTTTCCCCTAATCCCACTTCCATGACAGTTTGTAGGATACTGCTGAGCGCAAATTGGCTGCCGCGTTTCACCCACAAATATACAGTCAATTTTCCTACTCTTCTTCATCCTGCCCCCGACCCCTCCCCTGCCTTGTCCCTACCTGACTGTACAGAACCTTGGGACATCTTCTCAACGTGAAAGGCACTATATATATATATATATGTTTTGACTGACTGACTGACTGACTGCCTCCCTCCCTCCCTCCCTCCCTCCCTCCCTCCCTCCCTCCCTCGCTTCCGCCCTCCCTCCCTCCCTCCCTTCCTCACTCCCTCCCTTCCTCACTCCCTCCCTCCCTCCCTCCCTGCCTCACTCCCTGCCTCACTCCCTCCTTCACTCCCTCCCTCACTCACTCCCTCCCTCCCTGCCTCACTCCCTCCCTCCCTCACTCCCTGTGACAGGTCTGTGGGTCCTGTCGCTCCCTCTCTCCCATCTTAACTAACGTGGAAACAGACACTGTTTCTCCACAAACCCGTTGTCGGGGTCTGGCCTCACAATCCCTCCTGTGATGCCCTGGAGTGTCAGCCTGGAGACATCATGGTCTGACCTCACACCACAATACCAACGGCCAATAGACAGCTCTGCCATCACAATGCCCCAGTAACATGGGCCTCACACAGGAGGAAATATATCTGCATTTCTGTAACGTTTCAAACGGACAGCAACAATATCCACACATTTCATCTGTTTAGCGCCTTCCACACGGGGAGGACGTCGCAAATCGTAATGTTATATCTCAAAGGCTGCCCACACAATCAAGCCCCCTCCCCCCCAACTCCAAACAAGTCTGTTCTTAATAAAAACAAACAAACAGGAATTGGCCATTCAGCCCCTCAAGCCTGTTCCTCCTTTCTATAAGATTTTAGCTGATCTGCACTTGGGTCCCAACCTGACTGTTCAGCGCTTTGGGACGTCCTCCCGATGTGAAAGGCGCTCTACAAGTGCAATTTTGTTGTTGTTGTTGTTGAAACGCTAAAGACCTTTGAGATGTTTTGGTGATGTGATAAGGTGTCAGGATTAAACGTCAGGATTATTATTATCGGGACGTGTCCTGACCAAGCAGACCAAGGATGTGTCTCACGGAGCTGAAGCTCTGAACTGACTGTGATCAATCCTGGGTCTCAACAACATCAACAACAACAAAATTATGCCTTTTGAGTGGGGAGGATGTCCCAAGGAACTGAAGAAGAGTTTGTGGGACTGATGGGCCTCGCGGTGAGAGTGGAATATGGGGCAGTCAGGGTACCTGCTGTTGGATAGCCACTGGCATCTGCCACAGTAGGTACAACAGAGAATTTGGAGCCTAGAATAGAGTGAGGCTGTGGGATGGTCGAGCAGGGATAGGGTTTGGATATGAGGGAAAAGGGACGCAAGCATTTTGGGAAGTAGCTCGGGTCGGTGGATGTAGCCTAATTGTGCGCAGTGAGACTAGGGAGAGAAAGGGTGGGGTGTCAGTGTGGCAGGGTTAGCTGGTGAGGGTGAGCCTAGGATGGGGGGGGGGGGGGGGGGGGGGGGAGAGGGGGAGACAGACAATAATAACAACATTAATAACTGTAATAATATAGAAATACTATTTCTTACAATTCATTGGTTATTATTGATAATAATTGTGATTTCTCCTCCCCCATTGGTTTCCCGTCCCCCCATTGGGCGGTTTCTCTCCCCATTGGCTGGCTTGTTACTGGATTAGTGACCAGGTTGATTAGTTATTGGCTCAGTAACCCGGTTGGAAAGTTACTAGGCTAGAGACCTGGTCAATTTGTTGCTGCGTTAGTCATGTGTTCCGTTAGTTATCGGGTTAGGGACCTGTTTGGGTAGATGAAGGTTACCGATCCATCTCCAACCTTCCCTTCTGGTCAAATGTGCTTGAAAGAATCGTTGCCTCCCAGTTTCGCTCCTTTCTCTCATCCCACTCCCTCCACGAGCCCCTCCAATCAGGTTTCCACAATGCCCACCGCATGGAAACTGCTCTGGTCAAGGCCACCAATGATATCTTGAGCATCTTTGACCAGGGCTCCCTCTGCCTCCTTGTCGTCCTCGACCTAGCCACCGTGTTCAACACCGTGGACCACACGATCCTCCTTCACCTCATTCCCACCTCAACCTTCAAGGATCTGTCCTTGAGGGGTTCCAATTCCTACCTTTCACACGGCCTACACTTTGTGTCCACCAATGGCTTTTTCTCCAGCCCCCACACTGTCCGGTGTGGCGTTGCTCAGGGCTCTGTCCTTGGTCCCCTCCTCTTCACACTCTACAGACTCTTTACCCTTTACCCAATAGTTCACAGAGATTCAATGTTACATGTGATGCATCTACGTGCAGTCAGGGTAGGCAGTGCCTATCTCATGAAAATAAAAACTTTGAATTGTAGATGATTATTTAACGGTTTATGTTTTTTCAATTTTACATAATGCAAATGATTTTCAGTAGAAACTACCCAAAACTATTTAACTGTGATTTGAAATGCCGACTTGAAAGGCAACAGAAAGGCAGCGAGAAGCCGTGCCTTTTTTGCCCATTGAGTCGAATGTAGTTCCGATGCTCATGCGCGTTCCTTGCTCAGTATCTCAGTAACGGGTGAAATAGGCACAAGTTGCCGCTGCCTTTCCTCTCTCTGTCAATTGCAATCCAATCACATTGAAATGTCATCCCCGCGCACGCGCACTTGCGGAAAGAATGTCTGGGAAACAGGCAAAGTCCGCTGCCGCCTTCGGGGCAAACCCCCAAAAGTTTGTATCGACTGAGGGAAGTGCCCACCCTGTCATTTTACAACAACAACAGCGTCAAAATTACATTCAGCGCTGAACGTGAGCGCTGAACAGTCGGGTCGGGACCCGAGCGGGGGTGAAGGGTCGGGGTGGGGGACAGCCAAGGAGAGTGGGAGAGGGGGAAGAGTTAGGAGGGCTCTTCCCCAAAGGAGCGGTCGAAGAGGAAGGTCTTGAGACTGGCCTTGAAGGAGGGAAAGGAGGAGGTGAGGCAAAGGGGCTGCGGGATGGAGTTCCTCAGTGTGGGAGCAGAGAGGCTGAGAGCCCGGCCGCCGAGGGTTGGGGAGTTAGGGCGGTGGACGCGGAGCAGGCCTGAGTCTGCTGGACGGAGGGGGCGGTCTGGCTGACAGTAGGTCAGAGACACAGGCAAGGCCGTGAATGGCCTTGAAGGTGAGGACGAGGATTTTACCCACATCTCACTGAAGCGATGTACAGAAGGCAGAGGCGTTTCTAAGACTTCAAGACCCAAGACTATATTTAACAAAAGACAAGAGCACAGCATCAAATCGTCCCATTTTGATGATTTGGGGGATTAGTTTGGCAGGCGCTGTGTGTCAGTGTGTAATGTGTGTTGGCTACCGCAGGCGGCGCTGTGTGTCAGTGTGTAATGTGTGTTGGCTACCGCAGGCGGCGCTGTGTGTCAGTGTGTAATGTGTGTTGGCTACCGCAGGCGGCGCTGTGTGTGTAATGCGTGTCGTCAGTAGCAGGCGGCGCAGGTGTAATACGTGTTTACTGCACCACGTGGCGCTATGCGAGCGTCAGCGGCACATATGCGCAGATCCCGGATGTGAGCACTGTGTTCCTTCACCAAGATGGCGGGCGGAGCCGGAAGTGCCGGTCGCTATGGCGATGGCTCAGTTCCCTGACCTCTGAACCTCACCTTAAACAACGCAAAAGAGCATTAATTATGATAATAATCCTTCAATTTGTTATCGCGCTTTTCACGCCTTCTCGACAGTGTCTCACAGCGCTTCACAAGATATACTATCGAGTGAATTGACTTTATATTTGTGAGCGAAACGCAACAACAAAATTTCACTTGTATAGAGAGCATTTCACATCAGGAGGACTGCTGGACAGTCATTTTTTCAGTAATAATGTGTAATAATATAATATATACAGTACTAATAATAACAATCCTTGCATTTGACACTGCGCCTTGTCCCGTCTGTCTGTGTGGAGTAAGGAAACTTGCCCAAGGTTTCGCCCTGACCTGATTCTGTCAGGAATCGAACCCAGGTCACTTGATTGTAAGGCGAGGGCTCTAACCACTGAGCCAAAGATCTCATCAAATGCAGAGAATTGGAGCCGAATAGAGACATTTGTGATAAATTTAAGAAAACTCTAGCTGAGTCTCTCTCTTTATTTATCTCCCTCAGTCTCTCAGTCCCTCACTCACTCACTCAGTCCCTCACTCACTCAGTCCCTCACTCACTCACTCACAGCTTTAGGTTCTGTCCATTTTCCACTCACCATTTTTCCAGTCTCATTACAGGCCCCGATTGTGAGCCGCCTCCAGCTCTGTGAGGGGAGGATGAGGGTCTCGGTGGCCGGAGGAGACTTGTTCTGGAGGTGAGGGAAGGCAGAGCAGGTCATGGCATGGATATGGGATAGAAAGGACAGTTAGGAGTCCTGTAGCTCAGTGGTTAGAGCCCTGGCCTGTAGCTCGGTGGGTAGATCCCTGGCCTTGCTCGCAAGCAACAGTCCTACAGTTCAAAGGTTAGATCTTTCGCCTCGCAAGCCACAATCCTGTACATCACCTCACGAGCAAGAGACCTGGGTTCGATTCCCGGCAGGTCAAATCAGGGCAAAGCTTCAGACGAGTTTCCTTCCTCCACACGTCTGATAATAATCCCTCCAGAGAAAAACAAACAATAATAAATTGGCGATTTCAACCCACCCAAGTTTGCAATTCACTTTACTGAAAACCGCTTTGAAATGTTTAAAAGGCGTGAAAAGCGCTACAGTTTATCAAATGCAAGGATTATCGTTATTATTGCCATTGAGAGTCCATCAGGATGCCAAAGTTCACCTGAGGTGTTGACCAGAGCCAATCAGGTGGACATCAATCCTGTTGTGGTTGAGCTGTAGAAAGTTCTCTCGCATCCAGGACTTGATGTCTGAACTGGGAATGGGTCAGGACACCAGCAGTCCCACAATCTCACCCTCGCCAACCCCCTCACTCCTCCCCCACTCACTGTCACCCCTCCGCCACCCTCTCACCCCATTCTCTTATGCCTCCCACACTTTCTCCCCTAGTTACAGACAGCAATCATTCTCCCAAATCTCTCTCCCTCTGTCTCTTTCTCTCTCAGTCTCTCTCTTTCTCTCAGTCTCTCTTCCTCACACTCTCTCCCTCTCAGGTTTTGAGGTAACACAGTAAATTCCCAATGGCGACTGGAGTCACCCCAGGAACACAACTCATGGCTCCAACCTGCAGAGAGAGAGTCATCGTGAGATCATCCTTCTTTGTGTGTGAGGGGGGAGGTGTGAGGCTATGTGTGAGCAAGGGGGTGTGTGAGGCCGGGTGTGAGGGGATGTGCGAAGGTGTGCGTGAGAGGGTGTGTGTGTGTGAGGGGGTGCGTGAGGATATGTGTGTGTGAGGGAGTGAGCCTGTGTTTGAGGGTGTGTCCGATGGTGTGTGTGAGAGGGTGTGTGTGTGAGAGGGTTTGTAAAGGAGGAGAGGTATTTGCAACTACCTGGCTCTCCTGAAAACAGGTTTGGATCCAGTAAAACCAATGCGGTCGGAATAGGTTCAGCACAATCAGTTTATTGACCACATATCCCCGTGACCTTCTAAGGGTGTAGGTTTAACAGAAGCTATGTCTTATAACACACACGCACACAATAGTTAGCCAACAATGTAACAGAACAATACTACCAGGATTTCTTGTCCAGCACGTTTCCCCGCTGCTCCGCTCTTGTCCTGGAGATATCTAAATTCATCAGGGCACGTCTGAATCCCTATGTGTTCCCACTCTTGATTTGGTTTAAAGTTCAGATTGAACCGGATCGACTAACTCACTCAGTTGATGTTTGTTTGTATATTGTTTGCAGAACCGAACACGGTCATGTAGGCCAGCTGGATGACTCCAGGTTTACTACTTCCTTTACCTAATGTGTTTTTTCGGTTTTCCCTTGTCTGATCGATCTCATTGGATGTCTCTGGATCTGCCGACCTTTTTGGCCCCTTGCGTGGTCGGAATATCTCTCGTCTAACTTCATTATGACTGTTTATCAATTCTGCAAACTTGGATTCTTGTGCCTGTACCTACCCTAGAATTTATCTCATGCAAAACTGTAAACCATGATTGGGTTCATCTGTCTCCTACAGGCTCTAATCTCTATGTTCTAACCCTTCCACCTTTATAGTGTGTGTGAGGTTGAGTGTGTGTGGCAGTGTGTGAGAATGTGGGTGTGCAGAGAGTGAGGCGGAGGGAGGGAGAGGGTGAGCCGGAGCGAGATGGGGGAGGGAGGGGGCAAGGTGGAGGAGTGGGGTAGGGGGCGAGGCGGAGGGAGAGAGGGTAGGTACGAGGTAGAGGGAGGGAGGGAGGGACAGGGAGAGGCGGAGAGAGGGATGGAGGGGGCGAGGCAGAAAGTGGGAGAGAGGGAGCAAGGCAAAATGACTTCAGGATGGAGTACCAGAGTTTGGGGGTAGAGTGGCTGAAGGCTCGACCACCAATGGTGGGGACGGTGGCTCTGGTACATGCAAGCATCCATGGAGAAAGGAAAAAGAGTCAACGTTTCAGGTCTACAACCCTTCGTCAGAACTGGGGCTTGTTTGGAGGGAGAGGTTTCTTAAGGACGTTAAACGGGGAGAGGCAGGAAGACAAAGGAAACAAAGAAAAGGAAAAAGAAAAAGTGTGTTAACTGATGGATCGAATATATGTTAAAGGCTTCAGGGGGAGAAACAGAAGGGGGTGGGTTTAAACGAAACAGGGGAGAAGAGGTGTTTAGTGGTGATAGAACAAAGAAAACACCAGAGAGGCAAGGGGTGTCTGGAGTTATGATTGTGATGGGGGGGGAGGTGGCGGGGTGGGGTTGGGTGAAGACTCCTATGGCCTGAAGTGGCTGGAATCGATGTTGAGGCCAGACGGCTGTAGTGTCCCCGGTAGGTGGATGAGAGGCTGCTCCTCAAGCTTTCGCTGTGGGTCGCTGGCACAGCGCAGGAGACCGTGGACGGAGAGATCGGCCTCTGAACGTGAGGGTGAGATGAAACGGAGGGGAGACCGGTAGATCAGGGTTGACCTTCCGTACCGAGCGAAGGTCCTCCTCAAATCGGTCTCCCAATCCACGCTTGTCTCCCCAATGTAGAGGAGACCACACTGTGAGCAGCCGATACCGATACAGTAGACTACACTGATGGCAGTACATGTGACATGGATGTTGAGTTTGGGTCCCTGGAGAGTGGTTTGGGTGTGTAGTGACTGTTTATTGCATGGGCCAAACAGGCTGGCCAATCGGAAGCTGAGGATTGAGGGAAGCAGCCAATAGGGAGCGAGGGGCGGGAGGCTGGGAGATGAGTGACGTGGACGCTGACCTATCGGAGCGGCGCGTTGATTGACGCCTCAACGCACCAATGGCAACGGTCGAGATGACGTCAGAGGGGGCGGGTGCTGCAATTGACCAATGGGGGAGCGAGTGGGCGGAGGGAGGGAATGACGTCTTGAAGAGAGACACAGACATGCGGAGGGTGAGTTTGTGAGTCACCGAGTAGCTGGACAACAGGGTCTGTCAGGGAGAGTCTGTCAGGGAGAGACAGGGAGGGAGGGGGTCAGGAGAGTCTGTCAGGGAGAGACAGGGAGGGAGGGGGTCAGGGAGAGTCTGTCAGGGAGAGACAGGGAGGGAGGGGGTCAGGGAGAGTCTGTCATAGAGAGAGAGAGAGAGACAGGGAGAGTCTGTCAGGGAGAGAGAGAGAGAGAGAGACAGGGAGAGTCTGTCAGGGAGAGAGAGAGAGAGACAGGGAGAGTCTGTCAGGGAGAGAGAGAGAACAGGGAGAGTCTGTCAGGGAGAGAGAGAGAGAGACAGGAGAGTCTGTCAGGGAGAGAGAGAGAGAGACAGGGAGAGTCTGTCAGGGGGAGAGAGAGAGAGACAGGGAGAGTCTGTCATAGAGAGAGAGAGAGAGAGAGACAGGAGAGTCTGTCAGGGGGAGAGAGAGAGAGACAGGGAGAGTCTGTCAGGGAGAGAGAGAGAGACAGGAGAGTCTGTCATAGAGAGAGAGAGAGAGAGAGACAGGGAGAGTCTGTCAGGGGAGAGAGAGAGAGACAGGGGAGAGTCTGTCATAGAGAGAGAGAGAGACAGGGAGAGTCTGTCAGGGAGAGAGAGAGAGACAGGGAGAGTCTGTCAGGGAGAGAGAGAGAGAGACAGGGAGAGTCTGTCAGGGAGAGAGAGAGAGACAGGGAGAGTCTGTCATAGAGAGAGAGAGAGACAGGGAGAGTCTGTCAGGGGGAGAGAGAGAGAGACAGGGAGAGTCTGTCAGGGAGAGAGAGAGAGAGACAGGGAGAGTCTGTCAGGGAGAGAGAGAGAGACAGGGAGAGTCTGTCATAGAGAGAGAGAGAGACAGGGAGAGTCTGTCAGGGGGAGAGAGAGAGAGACAGGGAGAGTCTGTCAGGGAGAGAGAGAGAGAGAGACAGGGAGAGTCTGTCAGGGGGAGAGAGAGAGAGACAGGGAGAGTCTGTCAGGGAGAGAGAGAGAGAGAGAGACAGGGAGAGTCTGTCAGGGAGAGAGAGAGAGACAGGGAGAGTCTGTCCGGGAGAGAGAGAGAGAGAGACAGGGAGAGTCTGTCATAGAGAGAGAGACAGGGAGAGTCTGTCAGGAGAGAGAGAGAGAGACAGGGAGAGTCTGTCAGGGAGAGAGAGAGAGAGAGAGACAGGGAGAGTCTGTCAGGGAGAGAGAGAGAGAGAGAGACAGGGAGAGTCTGTCAGGGAGACAGAGAGAGAGAGAGACAGGGAGAGTCTGTCATAGAGAGAGAGAGAGAGAGAGACAGGGAGAGTCTGTCAGGGGGAGAGAGAGAGAGACAGGGGGAGTCTGTCAGGGAGAGAGAGAGAGAGAGACAGGGAGAGTCTGTCAGGGAGAGAGAGAGAGACAGGGAGAGTCTGTCCGGGAGAGAGAGAGAGAGAGACAGGGAGAGTCTGTCATAGAGAGAGAGACAATGAGAGTCTGTCAGGGAGAGAGAGAGAGAGAGACAGGGAGAGTCTGTCATAGAGAGAGAGACAATGAGAGTCTGTCAGGGAGAGAGAGAGAGAGAGACAGGGAGAGTCTGTCATAGAGAGAGAGAGAGACAGGGAGAGTCTGTCAGGGAGAGAGAGAGAGACAGGGAGAGTCTGTCAGGGAGAGAGAGAGAGAGACATGGAGAGTCTGTCAGGGAGAGAGAGAGAGTCTGTCAGGGAGAGACAGGGAGGGAGACAGAGAGAAGGGGAGGGAGGGTCAGGGAGAGTCTGTCATGGAGACAGAGAGAGAGAGAGAGAGAGAGACAGGGAGGGAGAGAGGGAGGATCAGTCTGTCAGGGAGAGAGAGAGAGAGGGTCAGGTCAGTGTGTCAAGGAGAGAGAAAGGGAGACAGACAGAGAGAATGGGAGAGAGGGGGTCAGGGGGAGTCTGTCAGGGAGAGAGAGAGAGACATGGAGAGTCTATCAAGGAGAGACAAGGGAGACAGACAGAGAGAATGGGAGAGAGGGGGTCAGGGAGAGAGAGAGACATGGAGAGTCTGTCAGGGAGAGACAGGGAGGGAGACAGAGAGAATGGGAGAGAGGATCAGGTCTGTCTGTCAGGGAGAGAGAGAGAGACAGGGAGGGAGACAGAGAGAGAGAGACAGGGAGGGAGACAGAGAGAGAGAGAGAGAGAGAGACAGGGAGGGAGACAGAGAGAGAGAAACAGGGAGGGAGACAGAGAGAGAGAGACAGGGAGGGAGACAGAGAGAGAGAGACAGGGAGGGAGACAGAGAGAGAGAGACAGGGAGGGAGACAGAGAGAGAGAGACAGGGAGGGAGACAGAGAGAGAGAGACAGGGAGGGAGACAGAGAGAGAGAGACAGGGAGGGAGAGAGAGAGAGAGAGAGACAGGGAGGGAGAGAGAGAGAGAGAGAGACAGGGAGGGAGAGAGAGAGAGAGAGAGAGACAGGGAGGGAGACAGAGAGAGAGAGACAGGGAGGGAGACAGAGAGAGAGAGAGAGAGAGAGACAGGGAGGGAGACAGAGAGAGAGACAGGGAAGGGAGACAGACAGAGAGAGACAGGGAGGGAGAGAGAGAGAGAGAAACAGGGAGGGAGACAGAGAGAGAGAGACAGGGAGGGTCAGGTCAGCAGGGCTGGCGCTGCCATTAAGGTGAGCTAGGCGGTGGCCGAAGTCCGCCACAGTCTGGGGGGGTCAGTTGTCACTGGCCTCGAGAAGCCGTTTGGACTATGTTTTGGAATGAAAGTGTCGCGGTAATGAAACTCATTCACTTACCCTCACTCACTCCACGGGGTCCGTTCGCGCATCAGCTTCACACCAAAAAACTTTCACACAGACCCGGAGTACCCCCGAACGTGGATCTCGGCAATCTCTCTGTGAACGCGGACAGGCTACCGTTCTAAATTCCGCTTTACAGTCAAAATCACAGTCCCCCCCCCCCCCCCCCCCATCACACTCAGCATCAAGTATAACATCTATAGGTTCATATCATCTATTTTCATACGTTTTATTGCCCACTCCCCCACCCGCAGTTGTTTCATTTCACAATTTATTTTCAAAGTCTTGGGGGCTCCTTCGAAATATATTTGGTTTCCCTGTGTACAGTCCCATTTCAGTCAAGAAGGGGTAAAGTTCTCTCCCTCCCCCCCAACCTTTACTTGCCTTTGCTGTTAAATAAATATCCCCGCCTTCATCGGCTTACCTCTCTTTCATCTCGATATTTATCACCCCACCCTCCCCATTACTCATCTATAATATGATGTTTTAATATATACAGCATAGAAAGAGAGAGAGAGATTGGTGTCTGAGAGGAGTCAGGCCAGTGGAACCAGTTCTCTCTCCCAGAGAAAAGCCTTAAAGAAGCTTCTCGTACCTTTCTGGCAAAGGTCACCAACAAAGCTTCCCTTTTAGCGTCTTCAAAACGCAAAATATTACAGAGGCTGGGAATCTGAAACAAAAACAGAAGTTACTGGGGAAACTCGGCAGGTCAGGCAGCATCCATGGAGAGAGGAAAATGAGTCAACCTTTCTGGTCTACAACCCTTCATCAGAACTGGGCTTGTTTGGAGGGAGAGGTTTTTTTAAGGGCATTAGAGGGGGAGAGGCAGGACATGGAAGATAAAGGAGAAAAAGAAAAGGGTGTGTTACTGATGGGTTGAAAATGTGATAACGACAGCAGGGGGGAGAAACAACAGGGAGGGGCGTGGGTTTAAACAAAACTGCGGAGAAGATGTGTTTCGTGGTGATAGAACAAACCAAACACCATAGAGGCAAGGGGTATCTGGAGTTATGATTGTGATGGGGGAGAGTGAGGGGTGGTGGGAGAAGGGGAAGCTCTTATAGTCTGAAATGCTGAAATCAATGTTGAGTAGTGTCTCCGGCAGGTAGATGAGATGCGGTTCCTCAAGCTTTCGCTGTGGGTCACTGGCACAGCGCAGGAGACCGTGATGGAAAGATCAGCCTCTGAATGTGAGGGCAAGTTGAAATGGAGGGAGACCGGTAGATCAGGGGTTGACCTTCTGTACAGAGCGAAGATGCTCTGCAAATCGGTCTCCCAATCTGCGCTCCCAATGTAGAGGAGAGGTTTTATGGCCATTTCAGAGAGAGGATAGAGGGAGAGAGACGATAGAGGGAGAGAGACAGACAGACAGAGAGAGTGGAGAGAGAGGATGGAGAGAGGTCAGTCAACAGACAGACACACAGAAAGAGAGAGAGTGTGGGAGAGAGAGAGAGAGTCAGGTCAGACACACACACAGACGAGAGAGAGAGAGACAGACAGACAGAGAGAGAGTGGGAGAGAGAGGATGGAGAGAGGTCAGTCAACAGACAGACACACAGAAAGAGAGAGAGTGTGGGAGAGAGAGAGAGGGTCAGTCAGACACACACACAGACTAGAGAGAGAGAGACAGACAGACAGAGAGAGAGTGCGAGAGAGAGGATGGAGAGAGGTCAGTCAGACAGACAGACAGAGAAAATGGGGGGGAGAGAGAGAGGGTCAGGTCAGTCAGACACAGACAGAGAGAGAGAGATAGACAGAGAGTGGGAGAGAGGATGGAGAGAGGTCAGTCGGACACACCGACAGACAGAGAGAGAGAGAAAAGAGTGGGGAGAGAGAGGGTCAGGTCAGACATATACACAGACAGAGAGAGAGTGGGAGAAAGAGAGGGTCAGGTCAGTCAGACTCACACAGACAGAGAGAGTGAGCGAGAGAGAGAGAGGAGAGAGAGAAAGGGTCAGTCAAACAGTCAGACAGAGAGAGGATGGAGAGACACACACGCCACAAACACACACACACACAGATATAGAGAGAGTGTGGGAGGAGAGAGGATCAGATCAGTCAGACACACACATACATACACACAGAGAGACAGAGTGTGAGAGAGAGAGAGAGCATCAGGTCAGTCAGACTCTCACACAGACAGAGTGAGCGAGAGAGAGGAGAGAGAGAAAGAGTCAGTCAAGCACAGAGAGAGAGAGAGACAGACAGACAGACAGACAGACAGACAGACAGACAGACAGACAGACAGACAGACAGGTCAGTCAGACAGACAGAGAGAAAATGGGGGGGGAGAGAGAGAGGTCAGTCAGACACACACAGACAGAGAAAATGAGAGAGAAAGAGGAAGGGTCAGTCAAACAGTCAGACAGGGAGAGGATGGAGAGACACACACGCCACAAACACACACACACACACACAGAGAGAGAGTGTGGGAGAGAGAGGATCAGGTCAGTCAGACTCTCACACAGACAGAGAGAGTGAGCGAGAGAGAGAGAGGAGAGAGGGAAAGGGTCAGTCAAACAAACAGACAGACAGACAGACAGACAGACAGACAGACAGACACAGAGTGAATGAGTGTGAGAGGATGGAGAGAAGTCGACAGATAAACACACACACAGAGACAGAGTGTGAGAGAGAGAGTCAGGTCAGTCACACATACATACACACAGACAGAGAGAGGGAGACAGGGAGGGAGGGAGACATAGAGTATAGAGAGCGAGAGAGGGTCAGTCAAACACACAGACAGAGAGAGTGAGAGAGAGGGGGAGTAGGTCAGTGAGTCGGAGAGACAGACAGGGAGGGAGACAGAGAGAGAGGATAGAGAGAGAGGGTCAGACAGACAGACAGAGAGAGACAGACAGGGAGTGTGGGAAAAAGAGAGAGGGGATCAGATCAAACAGGCTATTAATGGGGTGTGGGGGGGTATTAATGGTGTGTGGGTGGGTATTAATGGCGTGTGGGGGGGTACTAATGGGGTGTGGGGGGTATTAATGGGGTGTGGGGGGGTATTAATGCGGTGTGGGGGGTATTAATGCGGTGTGGAGGGGTATTAATGGGGTGTGGGGGGTATTAATGCGGTGTGGGGGGGTATTAATGGGGTATGGGGGGGGTATTAATGGTGTGTGAGGGTATTAATGGGGTGTGGGGGGTATTAATGGGGTGTGGGGGGTATTAATGGTGTGTGGGGGGGTACTAATGGGGTGTGGGGGGTTATTAACGTGGTGTGGGGGGTATTAATGCGGTGTGGGGGGGTATTAATGGGGTGTGGGGGGTATTAATGGGGTGTGGGGGGGTATTAATGGTATAACAACAACTTGGACCCATTGTTGCACCCATTAACACGTCTCAAAGCGCTTCACAGAATATACTGTAAAGTGAATTGACTGTATATTTGTGGGCGAAACGCAGCAACCAATTGTGTCCCACAAACAGTCATGGATTGAAATGACCAATATTTATTATTGTGTTTTTTTTGGAGGGATTATTATTAGGTGTGGGGAGTAAGGAAACTTTCCCAGGGTTTCGCTTCGACCTGCCTGGATTCGAACACAGGTTTCATGCTTGTAAGGTGAGTGCTCTAACCACTGAGCCACAGGAGCTCCACAACAGGGCGAAATGTTGGGCCCGTTTCCATACTCCACACTCCTCTGTTTAATAATACAGTACCTTCAAAAAATAATCATGATAATAAAATTAGTCAGTTCAATCCACGACTGTCTGTGGGGACACTGCTGTGTGAAATTGGCTGCCACTTTTCACCAACAAAATATACAGTCAGTTCACTTTACAGCGTATTCTGTGAAGCGCTTTGAGACGTCTTGAAAACTTGCTATAAGTTGCTATATCAAATGCAAGGATTATTATTATTATTAGTTTGTGGGCGAATGCAGCGACCAATATGGACCCAAACAGACATGGAGCGATTGACTAATTTTGTTTGTGGCAAAAGAGATTTCTCCAGAAAGAGAAATTCCCTTCTCTTTTTGAACAGTGCTGTGGGAGATATTTACCTCCTAGCTGACCAGGCACAGATGGAAAGTGAGGGTTTTGGTCTAATTTAAAAGACAATGTGGGTTGCTGCCTCTGTGCTGGCAGTGTCAGTCTGGGCTGTGAGTTCAGTTGACATTGAATATAAGAACAATAATCCTGCATTTGATATAGCGCTTTTCACATCTTATTGACATCTCAAAGCACTTTACAGACTGTACTGTAAAGTGAAACAAAAACAGAAGTTGTTGATGATACTCGGCAGGTCAGGCAGCATCCATGGAGAAAGGAAAAGGAGTCAACGTTTCGGGTCTACAAACCTTCGTCAGAACTGGGCTTGTTCGATCAAGCCCCCGAAGGGTTGTAGACCCGAAATGTTGACTCCTTTTCCTTTCTCCATGGATGCTGCCTGACCTGCTGAGTTTCCTCAGCGACTTTTGTTTCTTGTTTCAGATTCCCAGCATCTGTAGTATTTTGTGTTTTGTTATACCGTCAAGTGAATTCACTGGATATTTGTGGGCGAAACGCGGCAGCCAATTAATTGCACACAGCCGTGTCCCCACAAAGAATCCTGGATTGAAATCACCAATTTTATTATTTTTCGTTGTTGGAGGGATTATTATGGAACTGTGTTTCCCACAAATGTTGCGCCATCTTAAATTGTGAAATAATGGGCTAGGGTTCTGAGAGTTTTCAGGACTCTGTACGCTATGATTCTCAGGCCTGCTCTTTTTTAAATTTACTACACAGGAAGCCGAGCCAGAAAGGGTTTGAGCTCCAAAGACATTCAAACAAATCGAGGAGAGACCGGGAGCAGCAGATATAGTTTGAGAAAGAGGGTCGGACGATCTTACACTGAGGAGAGGGATCTTCCTGACGATGATTGCCTGTGTAAGTGAAAGATCAATCTGATTTTCTCAGTGTTAAATGCTCCATTGCAGAATCGGGCCGGTGTCAGTCTGGCTCAGGTTGGTTGCCTCCGGGCTCCGAATCACAAGATTGTGAGTTCGAGCCCTCCACACTGTGGATAATCAGCTGACAGTCTAGTCTGACGCTACAGCACAGTGCTGGAAGCAGAGGGGGAGGTGAGGAGAAATGTTTTCACACAGTGAGTTTTTTCGAATCTGAAATACATTGTCTGAAAGGATAGTAGTGGCCGATTCAACAACAACTTCGATTTATTTGTACAAAAACAACTTTCAAAAGAGAGGTGGATGGTTATTCAGTTCCAGAGTTTAAGATCCTCGTCCTCACCTACAAGGCCTTACACGGCCTTGCCCCATCCTACTTAACCGATCTACTCTCCCCCTACACGCCCACCCGGGCCCTCCGTTCAGCAGGACTTGGCCTGCTCCAAGCCCCCCGCCCGAACCCCCCCCCCACCATCGGAGGCCGGGCCTTCAGTTTCTCCGCTCCCACTCTATGGAATGCCATCCCTCAATCCCTCCGTCTCGTCTCTTCCCTTTCCTCTTTCAAGGCCGGTTTGAAGACTTTCCTCTTCGATCGTGCCTTTTGTTCCACCCCGAACTCTTTTACCTCCCCTTCGTGTTTCACCCCTTCCCAAACACTCCCCTCCCAGCTCGGGTCACACGCCTCCTGTTCAGCGCCTTGGGACGTCCTCCCGACGTGAAAGGCGCTCTATAAATGTAAATTGTTGTTGTTGTTGTTGTTATTCGGGGAGGTGGTGGCGTTATGGGGGGAGAGAGAGAGAGGGGGGGAGAGAGCCAGGGAGTGGGATTGACTTTGAACAGCTCTTTTCACAGACACGATGGGCCGAATGGCCTCCTTTTGTGCTGTAAAATTCTATGATTCTAGGGAGAGGGAGCATCACTTTGTACATCCACAGACTCCTACGCCGATCCAATGAATCTCAGCGCAAATTCAAGGAACGGGACCTTATCTACTCCAGTTATGTTGTAATCTCCCCCCTTTTTTTTACAATATTAACACCTCTTTACAACAACAACAACAACAAGAACGCCTTTCACGTCGGGATAGATCTTCAGCCTATCTTCTCCTGTCATGTGCTCCATTTTCCCCTTTTGTCTTCTATGCCTCGCCTCTCCCTCTCTGTTTGGAAGATGTTCATTTATGTTTTATTCGAAAATTGCCTGTGACAGTAAGTAATCCCTGCATTTGATACAACACCTTGTCACATTCTTGAAACGTCTCAAAGTGCTTCACGGTACTGGAACTCCTCTCTACACGTCGTCCCATTATACGTTGTTTCGATTATACGTTGTTGAATGAATTAATAAATAGTTCGAAAAAATGATTAGAAAATTTGATTAATTGAAGGAATATTAATTAGCTGATTACATTTTATATTAGTTGTTTAGTAAATATATAAATAAGATAATAAATACAATTAAGAGAACACTTAGAGAATACAATAAATACAATTAAGAGAAGACAAGATGTGCCCCTCTGGGGCTGACCACATCAACCATATCCAGTAAGTATTCTTTTAATTGTATTTTTATGTTATTTATATATCGCATATCTCCGCGTATAAGGCGCACTTTTTTTCAGGTCTGAAGATCTCAAAAGTTGGGGGTGCGCCCTGTACGCAGGAACAATAAATTTTGATCCTCGGAAATACAGTAAACAGGAGGGGCGGCCGGCGCGCTGTCAGCCGGGGTTTGGTCAGTGCCCGGGGGGGGTTGGGAGGGAGCGGGTGATGGGGCTTCGGCCTCGGCCGCCCGGGCAGCGGCAGCAGACTTCAGTGCTGTGCTTACCTTCTGCCGAACCCAGTCTGCCTGCCTCCCTCCCTGCCGCTCTCTCTCCCTCCCTCCCTGCCTGCGTGCCAGCCTGCCTCTCTCCCTCTCTCTCTCCCGGGCTGCCTCTCTCCCTCTCTCTCCCAGGCTGCCGGCCTGCTGCCTCTCTCCCTCTCTCTCTCCCTCTCTCTCTCCCTGGCTGCCGGCCTGTCTCTCTCCCTCTCTCTCTCCCACGCTGCCGGCCTGCCTCTCTCCCTCTCTCTCTCCCTGCCTCCCTCTCTCTCTCCCTGCCTGCCTGCCTCTCTCTCTCCCTACCTACCTGTCTCTCCTGTCTCTCCTCCCTTCTGCCGGCAATATCATTGAAAATGCTTCCGGTTTTTTTCACCAAGAAAAGGTCACAAACGGGGGGTGCGCCTTATACGCGGGTGCGCCTTATACGCGGAGATATACGGTAGTTATTATACTTTAATTTTAATTTTCAATACTAGCAGTGTTGTTTTTGGTCTTTATTTAATATTAGTGTAAGAAAATTTAGACCAGAAATGTACTGAAGGCAAGTAACCCCTATTTATAGCATTGGGGCCTATGGTAAATTAGGTTTTGCTATACGTTGTTTCACTTAAAATCTACATATCTTCCACACATCTATATCACCTGTCATTAGGACGATGTCCTCAGGTTAGGGTTAGACTGTAATAGCAATAAGATTAGATTATACTGGTTTGGCAGCTCCTAGGACTAATTGAAATCTGATATTGCACCTTGTCACATCATCAAGATGCCACAAAGCGCTTCACAGGATTTTACTACGAAGTCCAGGGACCACATGAGCCAATTTGTGCATGGCAACACCCCCAAACAGCCATGAGGTAACTGAACAATTGTATTTGGACACTGTGGTGGGAGAGAAAAACTACCTTCTCGTTTGGAACAGTATCATGGCATCTTTCATGTCCACCTCAGCAGGTCTAGCAGGGAGCCCAGTTTAACATCTCATCGGAAGGAAGTCACCCACCTCTGACAATACAGCACAGACCCAGCATTAAAATAAGAGTTTATCCCAGTTTCCTGGGCAGTAATCCACTATACTAACCGCTCATACACCAATCTTACAGCTATTTGTGCATAGTTGCTACCGAAAAACACTGAATGGACAAAAACTGATCTGCATGAAGGGTGCTATATAAATACAAGTTATTATTCATACAACACTTGAGATTAATTGAAAACTAGAGTGTATTACCTAGATCAGCCAACAAAAACAACAACTTGCATTTATATAGCCACAATGGTGGAGTCCGAGGCCGAGTCAGGGGTGGGGGAAGGTGACCGTAAGTGCGGTCGAAGACAAAAGGTCTTCAGGTGCGACCTGAAGTTGGGAAAGGAAGGTGTGAGGTTAAAAGATTGAGCGAGTTCCAACGTTTCGGGACATCGTGGCAGAAAGCACTGCTGCCAATGGTGGAGTGGAAGATTCAGAGGACGAGGAGGAGGCCGGTTTCAGTAGAGCAGTAGGCAGCAGTACTGCCGTGAGGATAGAGGAGATTAGAGAGGTTGGGGGGTTTGCAGAGGAGTGGAGGAATTCAAACACAAGAGTGAGGATCTTGAAGTTGAACTGCATCTGTGATGGAGCCGGTGCAGTTTGGCAAGGACTGGGGAAATCGGGGAATGATGTTTGGTGCGAGTGAGAATGCTGGTGCCGGAGTTTTGCATGATCTGATATTTGTGGATGGTGGAGGAGGGGAGACTGGCAAGAAGGGTGTTGGAGTAGACCAGCTGAGTGGCGACAAAGGCATGGATTTTGGCAATTTTGGGGGTAACGTTTTGGCGGAGATGGGCAATGTGGCGGAGATGAAAGAAAGCGGTGCCGGTAAGGAAGGAAGGGAGGGAGGGAGGGAGGGAGGGAGGGAGGGAGGGAGGGAGGGAGGGAGGGAGGGAGGGAGGGAGGGAGGGAGGGAGGGAGGGAGGGAGGGAGGGAGGGAGGGAGGGAGGGAGGGAGGGAGGGAGGGAGGGAGGGAGGGAGGGAGGGAGGGAGGGAGGGAGGGAGGGAGGGAGGGAGGGAGGGAGGGAGGGAGGGAGGGAGGGAGGGAGGGAGGGAGGGAGGGAGGGAGGGAGGGAGGGAGGGAGGGAGGGAGGGAGGGAGGGAGGGAGGGAGGGAGGGAGGGAGGGAGGGAGGGAGGGAGGGAGGGAGGGAGGGAGGGAGGGAGGGAGGGAGGGAGGGAGGGAGGGAGGGAGGGAGGGAGGGAGGGAGGGAGGGAGGGAGGGAGGGAGGGAGGGAGGGAGGGAGGGAGGGAGGGAGGGAGGGAGGGAGGGAGGGAGGGAGGGAGGGAGGGAGGGAGGGAGGGAGGGAGGGAGGGGATTTATCCTGATGCCTAAGTTGCATAGAAATGCAAGGATTAAGTCAAAATTCACAATTCCTAACAGAAGCGCTCTTGTAGCTTATGCAGAGACTCTTTTTTTCTCTCCCATCAGCACTCAAAGTGGATTATTCTGAGGTCCATCCATCAGAGTTCCTTCAGAAATACACCGGAAGTCATCCCAAACTTCGCCCAAATTCATTATCCACACAATCGGCTTGTACCACCAATGTACCTTCCCAGCAGAGAGAGTGTCAGAGATCTATCACCTATACTGTTGAAGAAAACGGGTTCAAGCAACAGGGATCTTTGCACAGTCACCAGCAATTGATATTGACAGACAGACGGTATAAATGTGCCAGCTGTGGCAAGGGTTTCACAAAACCACGGGACCTCCAGAGACACCATCGCTCACACACAGGAGAGAGGCCGTATCCATGTCCCAAATGTGGGAAGTGTTTCATATGCTCAGGGCACCTCCGGCGGCACCAGCGGTTACACACAGGAGCCAGACCTCATCGCTGCGCCAAATGCGGGAAGAGTTTCTCTCAGTCGGGGCACCTCCACATACACCAGCGATCGCACACGGGCGAGAAGCCGTATGAATGCGGGCAGTGCGGGAGGCGTTTCGCGTATTCCGGGGACCTCATTGTTCACCAGCGAACGCACTCGGGAGCCAGACCGTATCGATGTGCCGAGTGCGGGAAGTGTTTCGCTCAGTCGGGGGTCCTCAACATACACCACCGATCGCACACGGGGGAGAGACGATATAAATGCGCCGAATGCGGGAAGTGTTTCATCACGTCGGGGCACCTTAAGATGCACCATCGCTCGCACACAGGCCAGAGACCTTACAAATGTGCCGAATGTGGGAAGAGTTACATCACGTCAGGAAACCTTCAGAGACACCAGCGATCGCACAGAGGAGAGAACCTGTATCGATGTACCGAGTGCGGGAATAATTTCACTCAGAAACAGTACCTCCAGAATCACCAACAATCACACACAGTAGACTGTGTAAACGTCAGGACAAATGCGGGAAAAGATTTGCTGGTTTCTAGTGGGCCAAAGATCGCAAGCCCTTTCTCCACCACATCCATGCCATGAATGACTCTGCCTTGCCCCACCACAACATTACCCAACTCTGCTCCTGAGTTATCTCTCAGGCCGTCGAAACCATCATACATGCCCTCATTGCAACCGTAATGCAAGTACCATAGGAACATAGCCTGCCCCGCCATTTAATTAGTCAATCGGACGACTATTTTTCCAACGATATTAATCAATTCAAAACCATAAAGAAAATAAATAATAATGATTTGGTCACTCAATCCACCACTGTTTGTGGGACACAGCTGTGCACAATTGGCTGCTGCGTTTCCCACAAATAAGATCGCACAATTTATTCTGTTAAGTACTTTGAGATGCCTGATCTGATCATATCTCCTGAAGCAGTCTTCAAGAAAGAGATAATTCGGGCACAGGTTAGAAACATTCCAACAAAGGTAAAATGTAGGGCATCCAAACTTCCCTGGATGACTAGGGCAATTGGGGTGAAAATAAAGCAAAAAAAAGGAGGCTTATGATAAGTGTCAGTCCACAATACAGAATTCAACCAATCGGAATATAGGAAGTGAACTAAAAAGGGAAGTTAGAGGGGCAAAAAGAATACATGAGAAACAATTAGCAGGTAACATTAAAGGGAATCCTAAGGTATTTTACAAACATATTAAGGGTAAAAGATTGGTTAAGGGTAGGGTGGGGCCAATAAGGGACCAAGGAGGAAATCTTATTATGGAGGCAGAGGGCATGGCTGATGTGCTGAATGAGTACTTTGCCTCTGTCTTCACAAGAGAAGAGGATGCAGCCAATGTCACAGTATTGGAGGAGAGAGTAGAAGAAATGGATAAGATAAGCATAACCAGAGAGGAAGTACTAAAAAGGTTGACGGCGCTCAAGGTAGATAAGTTGCCCGGTCCGGATGCGATACATCCGAGGTTACTAAGGAAAGTACGGGAGCAAATAGCAGAGACTCTGGCCACAATCTTTCAATCTCCCTTGGACAAAAGGGTGGTAGCAGAGGACTGGAGAGTTGCTAATGTTACTGCCCTGTACAAAAAGGGGCAGAAGGACAAACCTGGGAACTACAGGCCAGTCAGTCTAACGTCGGTAGTGGGCAAACTTCTAGAGTCTATAATCAGGGACAAGATAGATCATCACTTAGAAAAATATAGGCTGATATAAAGGACAGCCAGCATGGATTTGTTGAAGGCCAATCATGTCTAACAAACCTGATAGAATTTTTCAACGATGTAACGGTGAACAAGGGCAGTGCAGTTGATGTAGTTTACATGGACTTTCAAAAGGCATTTGACAAAGTGCCGCATGAGAGGCTTATTAGGAAAGTGGAGGCCCACGGCGTTAAAGTGGTAGCGTGGATCCACAACTGGCTGGGAGACAGAAAGCAGAGAGTTGTGGTGAGCGGCTGCTTTTCAGACTGGAGGGAAGTGAGCAGTGGTGTCCCCCAGGGATTAGTTTTGGGATCATTGCTCTTTTTAATATACATTAATGATTTGGATTTGGGTTTAGGGAGTACGGTTTCCAAATTTGCAGATGATACTAAGTTAGGGAGAATAGTAAATAGTGAGGAGGATAGTAGCCATCTGCAAGAGGATATAGATAAAATGGTAAAGTGGGCAGACACATGGCAGATGAAGTTTAATACAGAGAAGTGTGAGGTGATACACTTTGGGAGAAAAAATTAGAAAAATCTATATTGATAGGCTAGATAGTACAATTTTAAAGGGTGTTTCTTCCCTTTCCTCTTTCAAGGCCGGTTTGAAGACTTTCCTCTTCGACCGTGCTTTTTGTTCTACCCTGAATTTTTCAACCTCCCCTTCGTGTTTCACCCCTTCCCAAAACACTCCCCTCCCAGCTCGGATCACACGCCTCCTGTGCAGCACCTTGGGACGTCCTCCCGACATGAAAGGCGCTCTATAAGTGTAATTTGTTGTTGTTGTTGTTGTTGTTGTGAAGGAACAGAGGATTTGTGTTAGTGACTCTTTGAAAGTGGCAGGACAGGTAGACAAAGCCATTAGAAGGCATATGGGATACTAGGATTTATAAATAGGGGTATAGAATACAAAAGTCAGGAAGTGCTATTCTATAAGACTTTGGTTAAACCTCAGCTGGAGTACTGTGTACAATTCTGGTCACCCCACTTTAGGAAGGATATTAAGGCATTGGAAAGGGTGCAGAGGAGATTTGCTAGGATGGTACCAGGAATGAGGGACTTCAGCTACGAGGAAAGGCTAGATAGGCTAGGTTTATTCTCTCTAGAGCAAGGAAGATTGAGAGGAGACCTAATAGAGGTTTATAAGGTTATTAGAGGTTTCGACAGGGTGAATAGGGAAAGACTGTTTCCACTGGTGGGTGAATCAGTGACTCATGGTCACAGATTTAAAATAGTTTCAAAACGAAGCAGAGGGGAGCTAAGGAGAAATTTTTTCACTCAGCGGGTTGTTCGAATCTGGAATGCATGAAAAGGTGGTGGAGGCAGATTCCATAATAGCTTCTAAAAGGGAACTAGATCTTTATTTAGGAAGCGCAGGTCTGTTAGGTTATGGGAGAAAGAGCTGGGCAGTGGGATTGAGTTGCTCTGTTCAAAGAGCCGGCACAGACTAGATGGGCCGAATGGCCTCCTTTTGTGCCGTAAAATTCTATGATTCTATATGTCTTCAGGCATTCTGGCATTAAATGCAAGGATTACTATTATAATCTTTGCAGTGGTTAATGTGGTTGTGGTTGGACACCACAAAGCTCTTTACATGACCTGTACATGACAGTTCAGTTTGCATGAACTGTACTGTAGTGTAAAAGTAGACTAAGGATGTCAGACATTTACTGTTCTTTTGTGTGTGTGTATATATATATATATATATATAATATATAGTATATATGGTAATGATAGTTTGTTTGAGTAGGTTTCAGGTAATGAACATCAAAGGCCTGGGCTGCTCTGCACCCTCAGATAGGCTGGCATTGGATCCCACAGGCTTTGGACAGATAAAGGGCTAAATCAATTTAGAGCACGCAGTGCTACACCTCAAGTATTAGTGGGAAAAGTATCAAAGACCAGGAAATAGAAGAAGGGAAGATCAGGGAAGCAGAGTATATTTGATTGTCACACCTCTTAACAGCAGATCTGATAAAGAGCGACTTCTAAGGATAAGCACACAGTGCAACACTTTGAGGACTAGATGTATTGTCGTGAAAAGATAGAAGACAAGGGAATGAAAGAATACTACTGATAATAATCGTTGCATTTGATGTAGCGCTTTTTCACCTATCCTAGACATCTCAAAGCACTTCACAGAATGTACTTTAAAGTGAATTGACTATATTTGTGGGGGAAATGTGGCAGCCAACTGCACACAGCAGCGTCCCCACAAACAGTCATGGATTGAAATGACCCAATTTTATTATTGTGTTTTTTTTGGGGGGGAGAGATTATTATTAGGCATGTGGAGTAAGGAAACTTGTCCAAGATTTCACTGGAAAGGAAATATCAGGGAGGTAGGAGTATCTCTCGACTAGTATCTCCGTCTTATCGGCAGATGCTGATAAGAGCGCACTTCTAAGGACAGTAAGCATATAAAACTTAGGATGTGAAGGCAGTTAGGTACAACTGTTGAGAGGAACCTTAAGATGGAAGCTGAGATCTCCACTCTGCCGCTGTTGTCTGGATCATCAAATGTAAAATGGTGGTATAGATTTTATCTGATCTGTCGATGAAGGAAGGGTAGGAATAGTCCCTAATAGACTGCTGGGCAATTGACAGGAAGGCTGAAAGGTAGGAACAGTTGAGAATGGAGAACTGTCCTAAGCGCCGGTTCCTAGTCAGAACATACATTGGGGAGGAGTGTTTGTGTTGCTCACAGTTGATGGGAAGGCTGCACGGTGCTCGTAGGAGAGGTTGAGAAGGGAGTTCTTGAAGAGCTGTCCTCAGGGCTGGTGCCTGGGTTGAATTCAATAGTTAATCTCTGAGGGTGCAGATGGGTGTGTATGTGTTGTTTTGAGTAGTTAAGAATAGTATTGTTTCGTACATATCACTAATAAACTGAGAATTTATTTATATTTGTGTGTGTATATATATATATTAAATATATATGCAATGTTGATTTATCCTGCCTCAAATTATTAACAGTAGTGTACTGATTTAAATACAAATATTGGAATGGTGGAGATATAAATCAAGCAACGCATCTCATTCTGAACTATGACACTTTAATATTAATACTGATATTTATTTACATCGAACAAGAGTAAAAGGGTATTTAACCATATTCTTCAGTTCCTCTCTAAACTTACTCTGAGTTGCCGCATAGATACACGTGTTTGTACATGAACTCGAAACCTGAAGCATGATACCAATCTGTTGGAAGATATATTGAGAACTATATATGCGTTTTTCATAGTTAAAGTTTGTAATTGGCCATTTCAATGAACAGATAATGGTTGTCATCCATAACAGTACAAAACTGGCCGATATAGTGAAGAGCAAAACAATGGATTTTTTTCGCTTTTCAATTTCTGGGTCACTCTGTTTCTCTACATTTTCATTGGATTTGATTCTCCTGCGGACCCTACTGGCTATTAAAATATGTCTGACGGTCAGAGAATTGAAGAGCAAAATCAGAAAAAACACAGCTAGAGGAGTGAAAACTCGGTGAAACCATGTAAACAATCTCCATATCGGCAAAATAAAATAGCTGGGCTTTGCAGTGCAGTAAAATGGCATATTATTAATCATCACAATAGAAGAAAAAGCAAAGTACCAAGGAATACACTGGATACAGCTTAATACACTCAGCACTGCTACAACCAATACGGCAGTTTTCACAGAACAATATTTCATTTTCAGATTCTGGCAACAAATAGCCACAAAACGATCAACGGTGAAACTTACAGTGAACCAGGCAGAGCATTTTGTGGCTGTGGCCATCAACACAAGTCTGAGACTGCACATGGGAGTGTAGAACAAGAAGCTGACTGGGAAATAAAACATGTTAATGCGATTCAATATTACATCAGTGATAATCACCAGAAGATCTGCCGTAGCCATGGATATTAAGTAGGCTGTGATACCTTTTGAGAGACCACAGTTTCCCCGTGACAGGACCAGAATCGCCATCAGGTTAACTACGAAGAAAAGAATAATTTGTGAATAATTTGTGCCAAATTTATCAAACTACAGTCCAGAATATTGCCGTGTCAAACATTGTTCCAAAGATGCTGAAATGGTTTTGAACCCAAGTAATGTGGGTCGTTTTATTGAAGGACCAATAAACCTGATGTTTGATACAAATTGTTATCAAGTCTTAAGATCTGGCATTTCTATTATATTGAGTTTATTGACTGCAGGATAGCCAGTTTGCACACAGCAACTTCCCACAAACAGCAATGAAGTAAAGTACTATTTACATCTAGGAGATTGTTAGCTGGCACACTGTTTTATGTATCTTTGTTTTCTTGTCATGTCCAGTGCAACTCAATCACAGAAATGCATTGGAGTGCCAGTTGAGACAATGTGAGTCCAAGTCCCAACATGGGACTTGGACTCTATAGAAATAGAAAAACTATTTCCACTCGTGGGTGAATCTGTGACTCGTGGTCACAGATTTAAAATAGTTTCAAGGCGCAGTAGAGGGGAGCTGAGGAGAAATTTTTTCACTCAGCGAGTTGTTCGAATCTGGAATGCATTGCCTGAAAAGGTGGTGGAGGCTGATTCGATAACAACTTTTAAAAGGGAATTAGATCTTTATTTAGGAAGAACGGGTCTATTAGGCTATGGGGAGCGGGCAGGGCAATGGGATTGAATCGCTCTTTTCAAAGAGCCGGCACAGACTAGATGGGCCGAATGGCCTCCTTTTGTGCCGTAAAATTCTATGATTCTATGATTCTATGATTCTATGGGGCTGGAACCCACAACTTTCTGACTTGACAGGCAATGGTGCGACCAATCTAGCAGGCTAACACGCTCAATGTTTTACCCAAACAACTTTATTTCTAAAATGTCAGCTCTTCCCCCAATGTTGGACTCACTCCATGTTAAGCTGGTCTGTGAGTTGAAAGTCTGTGACGTGATTATTGGAGACACAATCCACTCACTCTGAGTCTAGACTATTAGGAATCAGACCATTTTATATTTTTTAAGCAATGGATATATTTTAGCAAGGTGCACCAATAGTTTCTAAAGCAAAGTATAGTTTCCTACCAGGAACTCCAACCACTCCAAGAATGGGGTAGACAATTGCTTCTATCTCATAAATAGTTAAATATCCCATATTTTCTTTTTGACAAGCGTTTGTGGGTCACTCTGCAGGCAGTAGATCCAAGCAGCAGAATGAGATGGCAGCTTTCAAGAATCTCTTTAATATAACAATGAGAAATCCCCAGGGAAGATTTAACGCTTAATCTCTAGTGGTTTTATTCACCATCACTGAACAAACAAGTGACTCATTCTCATAATACCCCTGACACAAACAGACAAGCAAACAGCAAGAGAAAACACATGAATAAATCAATTATTATCATGCATGTGTGGAGCAAGGAAATTTGGCCAAGGTTTTGCCCTGCCTGGAATCGAACCCAGATCTCTCACTTGTAAATACCAAGCTACAGGACTTCACCTACACAGCCACACATACACAGATACATGCACCAATACACACTCATACATACACCAACATGCACATGCACATACATACGCTAACACACACAGATACAGTAAATAGTTTGGGAGATGAAATGTCAAGTGTTAGTGGATGGTAAACAAGATGGACCTTGGTGTTCTTTTGCACAGCAGTTTCAAATATTTTTATGTTCTTATCCCAGCTCTAGTGGGAATCACAGTCAAACTGAGTCAATGCTTCCCTCCTACTTAAACTGTCAGCGGGCAGATTCTCAGTGGCTCAGAATTACTGCTTGGTAACCAGAGGATGGAGTAAGGAAAGCTAGGTTAAAGGAAACTGTGTTCGTGTGTAATGAAACTTGCCAAATATTTTGCACTGTCTGGGAATCAAACTCAGGATATATAACTTGAAAGGCGAGTGCGTTAACTACAAAGCTAAAGAACTAGGTGGGGGGGCGGAGGAGGGGGGGTATATCAGATAAATGACCAACAAAACGAAAGGCACATGTTTCCTTCCATTTTGATTGTATTTGAATGGCATCTATTTAGACCATTTGGGATATCCTCCCAATATGGAAGATACCTTACAGATGTCATTACAAATGTAACTCCCACAAATCCTAAAGCTGGGTTTTGAATTTGATAATATTGATGAATTTGCAACAGGGCAAAATTATTTCACTCAGTTGGTGAGTCAGTGTTTGATTGAAATCTACTCAGGAGCATCACCAAGGATATATATGGAAGGAAGGAGATAAGAAGGATGTTTTTTTTTACATATGCACAGACACACACACACACAGCAAGTGGTTAGGTTGTGGAATGTTTTGCCTGATAGTGTGAGTGAGGCAGTCTCTGTAACAGGAGTTCACGCGGAACTGGATTGGCATCGAAAGAGGAGAACTGTGCAGGGGTATGGGGATCGACACACAAATGGACATCTGTACAATACAATTATAGTTCAGACAACAGGAAACCTGGAAATATGCATTGAAAACATGTGAGACTGAACACAATTATCTTCAGTAGCAAAGAGGAATAACACAAACGCTGTTCTACTCAGTGGGACAACCGTTTTTCTGTGTTCAGTTAATTTGTTCATTTGGCAGCGTCCTCGCTAGAAGCCTTCTGTTATTCCACATTCATCCTTAGCTTTGGATTGTCCATGGAGCCTTTGAGATTGGCCTGCAATTGAGGAAAACACACACACCCGAATGTGGTAAATGGGAACGAAGAGCAATCCAGAGCCGCAATTCTCTTGCTGAGAGTTGGCGTTTCTCAGAGAGAAGGTGTTCATTTGGTTTCAAAGCGACATTTTGGGAAATTGCGCCAACTTGCATTTATACATCAGGCTATCAAGAAGGGTGACATCACAAGGCGCTTTACCAAGTTGGTGTTGGAAGGAAACCTCAGAGGTTGGATGTACAAGAGAGAAAGAACACTCGCCTAGCCAGCAAGATACCGGGGTATGACTTCCAGAAAATTGAAACATTGAGTAAGCTCCTTGCTCTGGCTTGGGTGGATCAATAGGTGGATTGCTCTCCTGGGGGAATAATTCCGTCCAAAAAATAAACTAATGAATTGGAAACTTAATCCATGACTGTTTGTGGGACACTGCTATGTGCAATTGGTTGCCGTGTTTGTCTTGCAAAATATATAAGTCGGTTATATTCTGTGAAGTGGTTTGATACATCTCGAAGATATGAGAAGGCACGACATCAAATGCAAGGATTTATTATTAATGGAAGTGATCTTAGACACAGTGAAAGGGGTAGGTTTTCGAGAGGTTTGTAAAGTGATAGGAAGACAATCTGAGTGGAGCGACTCAAGGACAGCGAATGAAGGAAGATGGGTAAAGGTTTGGATGTTGCTGATAGTGGTATGCAGGGACAAGTTAAGTAAAACGTAGTAACAAAGTTAAAAAGCACTTTTATTCTGGTTTGCATAATTCATTCATTATTTCTGCATAAAAATCTCAAGATGTAATTGTTGTGTTTCAGATTTGCAAATAAGTGATTCAACTATAGGGTGGGGGGGTGGCAGTGAGAAGGGGAGAATGCTAGACTCAGTGTTCTGTGTATCGAGGCGAGTCTAAAGCAAGCAACGTAGAAACATAGGAAAGTTTTGGATTTCCTCCCCCTATCCTGAAGAAACCCTCCCTTGATGCGTCGCAGCCATCAAGCTACCGACCCATCTCCAACCTCCCATTTTTATCTAAGGTCCTTGAAAGAGTGATTGCCTCCCAGCTCTGCTCTTTCCTCTCAACTCACTCACTCCTTGTACCCCTCCAATCAGGATTCCGCCCTGCTCACAGCATGGAAACTGCCCTGATTAAGGTCACAAACGACATCCTAACCGCCTGCGACCAGGGCTCCCTCTGCCTCCTCGTCCTCCTTGACCTGTCTGCTGCATTTGACACAGTCGATCACACCATCCTCCTCCAACGTCTTTCCTCCCACCTCAACCTTCAAGGCACAGTCCTTGACTGGTTCCATTCCTACCTGACCCACCGCCTACATTTTGTATCTTCCAACGGTTTCTCCTCAAACCCCCGCACAGTTTCTCACGGCGTCCCCCAGGTCTCTGTCCTCGTGCCCCCTCCTTTTCACCATTTACACGCTCCCTCTGGGCAATGTCATCCGTAAACATGGGGTAAATTTCCACATGTATGCGGACGACACCCAGTTGTACCTTTCTGCCTCATCCCACAACCCCCAGACCATCGATGTTCTGACAGCATGTCTGTCCGACATTGAGTCCTGGACGAGGGACAACTTCCTCCAATTGAACGTGAGCAAGACCGAGGCCCTCCTGATTGGCTCAAGCCAGCGCCTCCGTACTTTGGGCACTGCCAGCCTCAACATCCAAGGCTGTACTCTCCACCTCACAAAGCCGTTCAGGAACCTCGGCATCACGTTCGACCATAAACTCTCCTTCCTCCCCCACATCCGCGCCTTGACCGGCACCGCTTATTTCCACCTGCGCAACATTGCCAGGCTCCGCAACTATCTCACCCCCCGCGCTGCCGAAACACTCGTGCACGCGTACATCACCTCACGGCTGGACTACGGAAACTCTCTCCTCGTCGGCCTCCCCAGTTCCTCCATTCACAGGCTGCAGGTCATCCAAAACTCTGCAGCCCGTGTATTATCCTGCACCCGCCTCCGCGACCATATAACCCCCCACTCTCGCTCGTCTCCATTGGCTCCCCATCCTCCAGAGGATCGAGTTCAAGATCCTCGTCCTCACCTTCAAGGCCTTACACGGCCTTGCCCCGCCCTATTTAACCGATCTACTCTCCCCCTATAAGCCCACCCGGACCCTCCGTTCAACAGGACTTGGTTTGCTCCAAGCCCCCCACCCGAACCACCCCCACCATCGGAGGCCGGGCCTTCAGTTTCTCCGCTCCCACCCTGTGGAATTCCATCCCCCAATCCCTCCGCCTTGTTCCCTTTCCTCTTTCAACGTGTTTCACCCCTTCCTGAACACCCACCCCCCTCCCAGCTCAGGTCACACGCCTCCTGTGCAGTGCCTTGGGACATCCTCCCAACGTGAAAGGCGCTTTATAAGTTTAAATTGTGGTGGTTGTTGTTGAAATCTTCAAGCCTGTTCCATCATTACATTTATCACAGCAGATCTTTTAGTGTAATTTTTCTGTTTGTCCTCTGTAACCCTTACTTCCTAGGTATCTATCCATCAGACAGCCACTTGAATCGGCAGACGAGGCTTCAGCTCAGCATCCTATTTGGTTTCTAGCCCATTGTTTGTTTCAAGCATGTTATTTTGGCCTGCTCCAAGCCCCCCGCCCCATCCCAAACTTTACCCATCTTCCTTCAAGTATCTGTCCTTGAGTCGCTCCACCCAGATTGTCTTCCTATGACTTTGAAACCTCTAGTTTTAGTCAAATCGCAACTTTGATATAATGGCGTACCTTTTGACTGGCCTTCCCCTGAGATGCTTCAATTGGAGTAGATCCCTTTTGTGCCATCTGCACACACCCTGCAGCAGAAGAAAATAAAATGTGGTGCAAGGATCCTGTTGCAATAAGGGAGAGTCGAATAACTGAACCACAGAAATATTACGAATCTAATAAGAGATCTCACCAATCATGAGATGAAACAAAAACAAACTTGCTTAACAACAGCTTTCATCCCAGTAGGATTCAAGCATTGGAATCTGTGCCACTTGTTCCTTGTAATATTAGAATATTAATTTTTTACATTAATCACACACTTGCTATCCTGGTGTCTGCCCTTCAGATGTCCTCCTGACGTGAAAGGCGCTATACAAGTATTGTTGTTGTTGTTGCCCTCCCAATGTTCCAGAGGCCCAGAGTTTAAACTAGTCTTCAGTTTTAATACAGTCTTCTTACAGTGCAAGGTCACACGGAATTGTGATATATTTCAGAAAGTTTGCTTACCCGGGTTGGAGCCCTTTTTGCAAATGGGAAGCGTAGGAACCGAAGGCTGGGATTCCTCTGTTAAAGGAAACTTTGCCTGGCGTTCTGCAAGGGCAGAGTAAATGCAAGAATGCATATCATTGCTCTGATTCTGGATTATCTCACAGGCCTTTTTCCATGAAATCTTACTCTCCTCATCCTCAACCTCATACAACTTCTGTTTCTTGGGAACTGTTCCTCCTGATGTGAAAGGCGCTACTATACAAGTGTAATTTTGTTGTTGTTGTTCCCTTCTATCATATATTTACTTGTTCTAACTAAGTCTTCAGGTTCCACTGTTTTGAGGAAACAATAACCACATAAAATCCACGCCTGTATTCAGAGGAACACAGTGACTTTGGCATTTCCACTGTGTAATAAAAATGTGGAATTCCCCTATTTAATTTATTTTTAGAGAAAGCAATGGACAGCAGTGGGAACATGGTATCAGAATGATGGTTGATTCATAGGAAGCAGAAACAAGAAGTTGTTCAGAACCTTGAAACAACACCATTGGGTTATTAGATCCCAAACTTTTGCCATTTCAGCAATATCTTTATAGTTCCACCTTGCAAATTTCTGACCATCTCTTTTTTAAGCATTTCGACTGGTTCCCTATTCAGACAAATGAAAATTCATAGTGTCCTTCTTCAATCAAAAAAAAGATGACATGAGAAAGCCAAGGGCTTTCTGCCCTTGGAGACCAAGATGATATTAAATAATCCACTCAGTGCCTCACCACCATACTCTTAATCCACAATCTGCATCACTGCAATTTGACATGATTACTTTCAAACAGTCTTTACTGGATTTTTATTCTCATTTTATCAGATTTTCTGATCCTTACCTGTGTAACAAATAAAACGGTACGTTTGATAGCAGGGCTCAGCCACCCAAAAGCCAGCCTTCACCACCGCACAATTCATCAAACCACTCTGGTAAATAGAAATATAATTTCTCCAGTGTGAAAAACTGAATTTGTCTCCATTTGTCCAGTTCCATCCATCATTAGACTGCTTGTCGATGTACAGCCCAATCCAAATAGGTGTATCTCCAATGAATAGAGGTAAAGTCACATCATATTCCACCTGGTTCTGAATGCTAATAAGATCTGTGCAGTGTTTGCGGCAGTAAATTAGGGCTTCTGTCCAGTTTTTCCATCGGTCTATCCGGTAATATATTCTGTTTGCAGTTTCAATGTTTGGGTATAAATCTATAGAGAGATAATATCAGCAAATAGGTGTATTATTCTTCCTTTGTCCTCTTAATGATCAATTTTAATAGTTATTGAGGAAACAGTAGGAAACAGTAGGACTGTGATGATATTAGTATGGATCTAACACTAGCACAGATAGTTTGGGGAAAGAGCAGGTAATTGGATGAAATTAGATTGTGCCAAGTGGCTGAACACTTGTAGCACAACTTCAGCATGAAAAAAGCAGGGAAATAGGACGTAAGAATATAGACTCGAAGAACTAGATAGAAGTTTAGTTGTGGAAATCACATTGTAGAAGGAGGCTATTTGACCTTTCAAGCCAGTGATGGTAGATTACCCTCTGCATGACATACATTCATTCATCTGTACCTGTGCCTCATGTCAGTGACTGGGCTTTCAACCTTTCACCCCCTCTGCCTTTTAGGAACTCCATTCCACAATCTATTTGCCTTTCTCTCTCGTTTGCCTCTTTCAAGACACAACTCTGCCTTTAACCGCCCGCCTTCCTCTCTGCCCTCCCTCATCTCAATTCTGATTCCTGAACTTTCAGTGCCTTGGAAGTTCCTCCCACCAAAAATGCGCTTACACATGTAATATGTTGTTGTTGCTTTCCTGACATTAGGAAAAATAGAGTGACAATGCAAAGGCCTGGAGCCCCTGTCAGTGGCAGACAATCAATCAGGAGGTGATTTGCTTTCGGGAAAATGCATCAAATTGTCAAAATAGCTTCCGACCTGTTGCAAAATTGTTCCTAGCATTGGTAATATTTGTAGTTTCATTTGTAGGGAGTTGTCCTGGCTGTCCATCTCTCACTTCCAAGTTAATGGGAATTAATTGTTTCCTTATGTCTGTGGAAACAGAAGGACGATTCACACATCATCATTCACCAAATCACAAGCTGACAAAAGAGGTTCCAATCTTCCACTTATTCGATCTCATTGTTAACAAATTACTCACTTTTACCGTCTTCTCATTACAGCAAAAAGTGGTGTCGGTAACGAGTCTATCGCCTAAACCAACTAGCCTTCCTGGTAACTATTTGGAGCGGATAAATACCTTTAGAGGTGTAAGATATTTCCTGGTGTTGTGAACTTGCTATCTTCAATGGGTTAACCTCTGGGACACCCCTACAAGGCTGAAGAACCCTAATATATCAATGCATTCCTTGTATTGCACATAGCAGCAATTGCCTGTGAAGCTCTTTGAAACAGTTCAACATTCCAGGTGATATAGTAAATGCAATAATCAGTACTTTAATTGCATAATGTATGTTGATCATGTTTTCAGATTGCGACGAGGCTTTCGAAGTATCAATAGCACTTAATACCCAGAATAGTTTAGGAGCCAGAGAGTAAAATTAACTGTTTGGGGGAATTCTATCCCACAGATCTTACCTGCATAGCAAACAAAACGGTATGAGTGAAAGCAGTTTTCAGAAAGCCACACGCCTTTGTTGACTGCCACACATATGAAATTAGAGCGTTGATAAGCATTCTCCTGATCACTGTCCATCCAATGTTTATAACTCAATTTATCTCCATTAATCCACGTCCACCCTGCCAATGAGCGATTCACATTCTGCAGCCCAATCCACAGAGGTGTATCTCCATCAAACAGGTGAACAGTGATACTTTGCTCTTCTGAGCTCCGAATGCTTAGAAGATCTGTATAGTAAGTGCGGCAATATTCCTGGGCATCGGTCCAGTTTTTCCATCTGTCAATCCGATGATATTCTCTGTCCAGAGATTTAAAGCTAGTGGAATAGTCTGTGAAGAGAAGATCACATAAAAAAAACACAGTTAAAGCTCCACTGGCTCCAAGTACCTTAACAGATCGATTTGAAATCCTTTTCCTCACCTTCCTTTCTATAAAATGCTACCCAGCCCTATTCTCCTACCCATACCCTCCATTATTCTGAATTTGGTCTACTGTGTTCATTGATAGGTAGATTGATTGGTTGATAGATTGGTTGGTTGATTGATAGGTTGGTAGATAGGTTGGTTGGTAGATTGATTGGTTGGTAGATTGATTGATTGATTGATTTTCTTTCTTCGGTGCATATTTTCTTTTTAAATGCACAAAAAATGCTAAGGATGGAGGGACTGTGTTTACCTTCTGTAGATTTATTTTGAGAGCCGAGCGGATTCAAGACCATAGGTGGAGTACTTTTTACTTCCGTCAGGTTCTCTGGGTGTCGCTCACTGAAATTCAAAGGCTGCTGCACGTCTGCAGACACAAAAGAACCGTAACATGCCAGTTAGGTGTCGGAAATCCAAACAGAAGCCCATCACCTTGCTTAGGGGTCTCCAAAGCAAGATGATAGTTCCATGCATCCCAATTACACATGGAAATCCCAGCGAGAGATTGATGAAATGGAATACACACTCACTCCGTGGAGGGACACATCCTGCTTAGCTAGTTCCGGAAATGTTTTAGCGCAGATCAGCAAGAGCCAACGCTTGGGGAGGAGCGTACATTGGTGGTAAATCCTGGAGTCTAACCAACTAAAACTACATAGCTTACCAGTGATGGTGCTGTCTGGCAAAATTAACTACTGCTTATCCAGCTTGGACCACCCTACCTTTCAGGGCTGCAGTTTGCAAAGTTAACATTGTTCAAATCACTTCATGTTTTGGCCCCTTTCAGTCCATGCAATCACTCACAGACCATTATTCGCCCTACTATCCTAGATCTATTGCTCTATTGTAAGCAATAGGATATAACATTCTCCTTGTTATAATCTATAACTTCTTTACACTTTTAGTGGTTTCCATCTAGCTTGGCATCTCACTCTCTGATCTTGCCTTTGTAGCAAACGAAAGGGTAAGTTTCCTTGCAGTAATCACCAAATTACTGGCCATTTCTCACAGTCACTGTGTCTATCTGTGATGTTGAAACGCCCTCCACCACCCCAATGCACACGTACCAAGCCAAAAGTTGTTGAAGATGGTGTTCCATCAAAGGGAAAAGGGGAGAGATGCTTAGGAGGAGAATTCAATTTCCTCCTTCACTATTTTAAGGCAAAGTTGTCTACCAAGCTAAGACAATGTGGTATTTCGGGTCACAAGAGTCTGCTCTAACTGCAAATGATCATTTTTAATGGTTTTATGCACTTCTATAAAGGTAATAATCAGAGGGGATATAGGAAGAAATATTTTTCCAACAGTGAGTTGCTTGGATTTGGAATGAACTGCCTGAAAGGGTGTGGAAACAGGGGCAATGGGAATAATTTGCATAGGCAGATCAGGCATGAGTGGCAGGAATAGCCTCCTTCAGTACTGTATAATATGATTCTTTGATTTGATGAACAACAAACAACAACAACAAAATTACACTTCTTTAGCGCTTTTCATGTCAGGATGAAGAACATTCATGATTGAGAAAACATCAGCCACTTGATTCATCAATTCTGTTCCACTCTGCACTTGCTCATACAATATTCTTCATTTCATCCACAAATTATGCAGTCAACTATAGTATAGTTAGTGAAGTGCTTTGTGACGACTAGAAGATGTAATAAAGTGAAATGAAAGTAGTGGTAACATTATTGTTATTATTAGTAGTGGTATTATTATTATAATACTGCATAATAATAATATTCCTTGCATTTGATATAGCACTTTTCACATCTTCTAGACATCTCAAAGCGCTTCACAGAATATACTGTAAAGTGAATTGACTGTATATTTGTGGGCGAAACACGGCAGCCAATTGTGCACAGCCCACAAACAGTCATGGATTGAAATGACCAATTTATTATAGTTTATTTTTGAGGAAACTTGCCCTGACCTGATTGGATTCGAAACGCAGGTCTCACGCTTGTAAGGCAAGTGCTCTAACCACTGAGCTACAGGCCTCCTAATACGCTTACAACAACAAAATTACATTGATGGAGCACCTTTCACGTCAGGGGACGTCCCAAGGCGCCGAACAGTTGGTTCAGGACCCGAGCGGGTGTGGGGGAGGTCGGGGTTGGGGGAAGGGGAAGGAGCATAGGAGAGGGAGGAGAGTTTGGAGGGGAGCAGAAGCCACGGTCAAAGAGGAAAGTCTTGAGACCAGCCTTGAAGGAGGAAAGGGAGGAAGCGAGGCAAAGGGATTGCGGGATGGAGTTCCGGAGTGTGGGGGCAGAGAGGCTGAAAGCCCAGCCATCGATGGTAGGGTGGTTTGGGTGGGGCACATGAAGCAGGCCAGAGCCCGCTGAACAGTGGTGATGGGCAGGCTGATAGAGAGACAGCAGGTGGGAGAGATAGGTGTGGGCCACGCCGTGAATGGCCTTGAAAGTGAGGACAATGATTTTGAATTCAACCCTCTGGGAGATGGGGAGCTAGTGGAGACAGGTGAGGGTGGGAGTGATGTGGTCGCGGAACCTAGTGTGGGAGAGTACACGAGCTGCAGAATTCTGAATAATCTGCAGCTTGTGAAGGGAGGAGCTGGGAAGGACAACGAGGAGAGAGTTCCCGTAGTCGAGCCTAGATGTGATGAAAGCGTGGATGGGTGTTTCAGCAGCATGGGGGATGAGGTAGTGGTGGAGTCTAGCGATGTTGCAGAGGTGGTGGAAGGCTGTACAGGTCATGGTGCGGATTTGGGGGAGGAAGGATAGTTCGGGGTTGAACGAGATGCCCAGATTCCTGACTCGCTTTGAGAGGAGAGAGCAGCTTTGAATGCTGATGGTGCCAGCGCCTGAGGTGTGGAGGCTCTGATGCAAGCCGATCAGGAGGGCCTCCATCTTGTTGATGTTAGTTGGAGGAAGATGTCCCTCGTCCAGGACTCAATGTCGGACAGACATGCAGTGGTCCTGGAGTGGAGGGTGGAAGCGGAAAGGTACAGTTAGGTGTCATCCCCATAGATGTGGAAATTTACCCCATGTCTGCGGATGATGCCACCAAGTGGGAGCATGTATAGGGTGAAGAGCAGGGGGCCAAGGACAGAGCCCTGGGGAAGGCCGCATGTGACTGCGAGGGCTGGAGGAAAAGCCATTGGAGGAGACGAAGTGAAGGCGGTGTGAGAGGTATGACCGGAACCAATCAAGGGCAGAGCCTTCAAGGTTGAGGAGGGAGGAGAGGCGGTGGAGGAGGATTGCGTGGTCTACGGTGGCAGACAGATCGAGGAGGATGAGGAGTCAGAGGGAACCCTGGTCGCAGATGGTCAGGATGTCGTTTGTCACCTTGACCAGAGCAGTTTTACTGCTGTGGGCAGCACGGAAACCCGATTGGAGGGGTTCGAAAAGTGAGTGGGTTGAGAGGAAAGAGCGGAGTTGGGAGGCAACCACTCTTTCGAGGACTTTGGACAGGAATGGGAGGTTGGAGATGGGCCGGTAGCTTGAGAGCTTTGATACATTGAGGGAAGGTTTCTTTCGGATGGGGGTGATCGTGGCAGTTTTGAGGGGAGTGGGAACGGTGCCAGATGAAAGGGACAGGTTAATAGTGGTTAAATACTATTAGTAGTCGTATTGTTATTAATATTATAATCCAAGTGGCTGGGTTGGAATTATGCTTTGTTTTAACCAATGCATTCAAAATCTCTTATTATGAAATATCTAACCAGCTGCAACTGGGTCCCCATTTTGAATTTTGGAAATATTTATTGTTCCATATTGCATATAGATATAATGTGCAGTGAATTTCGTTGAACATCCCGTTGGTAACAGGAATGACTTGATGAGCTGAATTGCTTCCTGCTGTTTGGCAATCGCTATAACTGAGATCAAAGTGAAGCCTGCCACTCTGAGCATCACATCCCTGTGTCTTACCTTTGTAGCAAGTGTAACGATAAGTCTGGTTGCAGTCGCTGTTAAACCACAGACCGTTGTTCATAGCAACACAGATCACAGAAGACACATAGACATTTGCCTCCTCTCTCCAGTGTGTGTAGTTGAATGTGTCTCCGTTTGTCCATGTCCACCCAACATTGGACTCATTATTATAGTACAGTCCAATCCAAAGAGGGATGTCAGGGGCAAACATCTGAAATATGAACCTGAGCTCCTCTGGATTCCGGATGCTGACAATATCAGTGTGATGATTGCGGCAGTAATCCCGAGCTTCAGTCCAGTTTTTCTGCTGGTTGATATGTATATATTCTCTGTCCTGGGGTTTTACAGGTTGAGACACATCTGAGAAAGAAAAACGATAATAATAATACTCGCATTTGACAAATCACTTCAAGATGTCTATAAGCATTTCATAGAATTAACTCTTAAGATCCTTGTCCTTCTATTCAAACTCCAACACCCTCTTGACCATCTCTTACAATTTACGCTCTATCCCATTCCCTGTCTGAATGCTCTGCACTTCTAGTTGACTTGTTCTGTCCATCTCATGAAGGAAACAATAATGAAAAACAACTTGTGTAGTTGAAAATTTCCCAAATGCTTGTAATTTACCGATTTTATCTTTGTAGCAAGTAAACTGGTACGTTTGATTGCAGTCATAATGAAGCCATAGAGCATTGATCACAGCCACACAGATTCTGGGGCTTGGATTATCTGGTTCCGGAAGTTTCCAATGGTCATTGTTGAACTTGTCTCCATTTATCCACTTCCAGCCTGCATTGGGTTGCTTATTATCATGGTACAGTCCAATCCAGACAGGTGCATCTCCTCTAAACAGCTCAGATATCCCCTCCTGCTCCTTTGGGTCGCTGATGCTGGCAAGATCTGTATAGAAATTGCGGCAGTGATCACGGGCGTCACTCCAGTTTTTTGTTTGGTTGACTCTGTGATATGTTCTGTCCTGTTGCTTTGTTCTCGGATCTAATGGATCTAATAAGAGACCATCAAATTAGGAAATAGCCTAGAGATCAAATGGTTTCTATTTCTTGCAAAGGTTGTTTGGGGTGGGGGAAGAAAGCAAAGACAGTTCATATATAGTTTCGTCCCCATAATACACAGTCACTGTATACACTTTGCAGTTTATGTTGCAGAGTGATTTGAGACATCTCGATGATGTGATGAAACATTACATCAACTGCAAAGATTACCGTAAATACCCACGTATAAGGCGCACTCGCGTATAAGGCGCACCCCCCCCCCCCCCCCCCCCCCCCCTCCACTTTTGACCACCTCGTGGCGAAAAAAAATGAAAGCATTTTCGATGATATTGCCAGTGGAATTTTTTTTCCCACCGGCAATATCATTGGAAAAAAAAATTTCCACCGAAAAAAAATCCAGCAGCGGTGCAGTAAGAATTACCGGACATCAAAGTAGCGCCTGGTCTGCATTGCCGATCCTGGAGAGCGGGTAGTCGTACTGGCGGCGCAGTTTGATGACGTACCTCTGGGGGCTGGTCGTCTTTTCCTTGTATCTGCGTATAAGGCGCACCCCCCTCTTTCGAGACGTTACGACATGAAAAAAAGTGCGCCTTATACCCGGAGATTTACGGTACTATATTATAGCACAAATATCGTCATCAAATTGGAAACCTTATCAAAGAAACAATCAAGACAGTATAATGTTCTCTTTGATAGAGCAAGTGTCACACATGTTTATTGAGTCTCACATATAAATAACTTAACAGAGTGAATATTTTGAGAGGAAATTTTCTGAAGGGTGTGGATGCATAGCAGGGAATTTGAGCTAAGTGGCATTGCAATTGGCTCAATGGCTTGTACCTCTAACTGATATGATTTGAGAAAGGGAAGCAATCTTCTTGACAATCATCTCACTCCCTGATCTTACCTTGGTAGCAACTGAACCTGTACGTTTGATTGCAGTTGTCATTAAACCACACACCACTGCTTATAGCAACACAAATCTCAGCACCTGGGTGGACATTCAGTTCATTATCTTTCCACTGTGTGTAACTGAGCTCATCTTCGTTTATCCATTTCCACCCAGTCGTGGTGCGGTTACTGTTGTAAAGGCCAATCCAGTAAGGTTTATCTCCATCAAACATCTTAGATATGATCTCCTGCTCCTCAGTGCTCCGAATGCTGATAAGATCCATGTAATGCCTGCGGCAGTAATCCCGCGCTTCAATCCACTTTTTACGTTGGTCTATCCAGTAATAATCCCTGCGTGCTGATTTTGTGGTTGGGAATAGATCTGGTGAGTGCAAAGGCAGCAGAAAATTGGTACAAGCTCCAATGATATCCAGTTTGCAACTCCTTCAATCCTTAATCACTGAATGTTATATTAAATTCTCAGGTTTTCATCCATACCTTGTCCTTATTCTTTCTACCTCACTTAATTCCCTCCCCCCCCCCCCACACACACACAGAATACTCCTTAACATTCAATCTCTTCAATTTTTCTTCTAGTCCAAACCAATTTCCCATTGCCTATGCAGATCCCTCCATTAAATCATTGACTGTGATTTCAGCTTCACTAAGGAAGTCGATGTTGCTGATGGTGACACTTAGCAGGAGCAAGATGGTAGCCATTGGTGGACACTAGAAATAAGTTTTTACCTGATAAATGATTGCTTTGAGAGTTCGGAGGTATCGTTGGTGTGGGCAGAGATATTTCTTTTGGAGGAAGCTTTGTGGGTTGTGGAGATGATTGCTTAAGAACTGTTAAAGCCAGAAACAGACATCATGCCATTCACTATTAGACTGATATGTTGTTTCAATTATTGCATTGCACTGTAAAGATCATACCATAATCATAATGACTCACAGTGTGTCTCAGTGGAGATATTGAAAGAAATTTTGGAACTGTTTTAGGCAAAGGTGGCAGATTTTGTTAAAAAGGTGATCATTGCGTTGTAAAATAAGTTATCGCATAAGAAATTGGGTGCTTCACTGAAATTAAGTATATTATTCAGGGATTGTAGGGATTTCGAGGAAAGAGCAGTCAAATGGAATGAGAATGTATTGTTCCAATGCTAGATGCAACACCAGAGCAAATATGACAAACTCACAGAAGTGAGAGAAGTAATAATAGTGCTTGCATTTTATATAGCACCTTATCAGGTCTTCTAGACATCTCAAAGCTCTTCACAGAATATACTGCAAAGTAGAATTGGCAGTATATTTTCGGACGAAATGCAGTAGCCTATTGCACATGGCAGTGTCCCACAAACCATTAAATCAGTCATTGAGTGACTGATTTATCATTATATTATTTTATTTTTGAAGGAATGATTACCTCGGGAAAAGCGATCCACTAATCGAATAACAACCAGGTTCTTACTTCCTGATGGGTAAACCGAGGCATGTGGAGCAAGGAAATGTACCCAAAGTTTTGCCGTACTGGGAACTGAACCCAGGTCCTCTCCAATAACACAATAATAAAAATTGGTCATTTCAATCCACGACGGTTTGTGGGGACGTTGCTGTGCGCAATTGGCTGCTGCGTTGCGCCCACAAATATACAGCCAATTCACTTTACAGTATATTCTGTGAAGCGCTTTGAGACGTCGATAAGATGTGAAATTTGCTTATATGAAAGGTTTCGACAGGCTAGATAGGGAAAAGCTGTTTCCGCTGGTAGGTGTGTCTGTGACCCGTGGACACAGTCTTAAGATATCTACCAAAAGAAGCAGAGGGGAGGTTAGAATAAAAATTTTTACTCAGTGAGTTGTTTGAATTTGGAATGATCTGCCTGAAAGGGTAGTGAGGTCCGATTCAATAGCAGCTTTTAAGAGAGAACTAGATAGGTATCTGGGGAAGACGGGTTTTCAGGGTTATGGGGAGAAAGCTGGTGATTGGGGTTAATGAAAGTGACTTGCTCGGTCAAAGAGCCGGCACAGACTTGATGGGCCGAATGGCCTCCTTCTGTGCCGTAAAAGAAAAAAAATGCAAGGATTATTATTATTATTGGGAGGTGAATTCTCTAAATACTGTCTTATAGGATTCTGCCTGACAGAATATGTTTGCGTGTCTGGACAGAACTGCCGGTCGTATTAACATCAGGCTTCCCAATCTTACCTTTGTAGCACATAAACCGGTATGTGTGATTGCAGTAATCGTCGAACCACGTCTCGTTCCCTACAGCCACACAGACCATAGCTTCTTGATAACCATTAGGCTCCTTCTCTTTCCAGTGTGTATAATTGAAGTTGTCTCCATTGATCCACTTCCAACCTGTTTCAGAGTGGTTATTATTAAAGAGTCCGATCCACAAAGCAAAGTCTCTGTAAAACATCGAAGTGAAGATTTTCTGCTCCTCTGGGTTCCGAATGCTGACAAGATCTGTGTAATGCTTGCAGCAGTAATCCCGCGCATCAGACCAGCTTTTCCTGTGGTCGATAAGGTGATACCCTCTGTCTGCAGGATTAATTTCTGGTGAGAGAAGGTAACATGAGAAAGTAAGGTATCCAAATACCATTTAGTCCTGTTATCCAAAAGATCTGATACATTTCAAATTTGAATGTCTGAGCTCTCCCAAACCAATGCCAATTCTCTCAGAACTATTATAGAGCCCATACCCTCAAAATGTGCATTGAATCTCAGTATTTTCTTCCATTCCCACCACTAACACGATCCTTACATTCATAGATCACATTCCAAGTTACCTTTTCCTCTACTATACAAAATATTCTTATCTTTTAGACTTTGATTTCAATCAATGATTCTTCATCTCTCTTATCTCTCTTGACCTGTACCAATATGCCTTTAAAAAGTTAGAGGGTCCTTTCTCTGTGACAATATCTTGGTCCTCACATTCAAAGCCCTCCTTGGCCTTGCCCCACTCTACCTCTGCATCCTCCTAACCCCTGACAACCTGTCTGCCCCCTGTGCTCAACAGGCTCCGGCCTCCTCCAGATCCCCTGACCCACCCGCCCCACTATTAGTGACTGAGTTTTCAGCCTCTCTGTCCCTAACCTCTGGACTGCCATCTCACAGTCCCTCTGCCTCGTCCCTCTCTGGCCTCCTTCAAGTCCCACCTCAAGACCCTCCTCTTTGATGGTCCCATTGGTCATCCCAAATCCCCCCCCCTCCCCCCCCCCCCCCCTTTCCCTCCACCCTCCCTGTCCCTGACCCCAGCTCAGGTCTGAAACAACGACTGTCCAGTGCCTTAGGACATCCTCCTGACATGAAAGGTGCTGTACAAGTGTAATTTTGTTGTTATTGTGTGAAGGTTGCTATATCAATGTACATTTACACTAACTTAGCATGAGAGATCCTATATAAATGCCTGATATTAACATTATGGATGGGAAAATCTATATCACTATTTTTAATGTCTAAAATATGTTCTTATGCCCCGTAAAGTATCACCATCCCCACATGTCCTGTCCCAAACTATATATTGTATCCTGATATACTACTGTATTTAGTAACAGAAGTCTATCTAACTTATTCTTGGGAACATTTTAGATAGACTTCTGTTATTTTCAAAAATAAATTAGATAGATTTCTGTTGCTAAATAATATCAACACTTTCCTGCCCAATCTTACCTTTGTAACAAGCGAACCTGTAAGTCTGATTGCAGTAGTTATCAAACCACAGACTATTGCTCATAGCAGCACAGATCACAGATCCTGGTGGAGCATTTGGCTCCTTGTAGTTCCAGTGTGTGTAGATCAATTCATCACCGTTTATCCACTCCCATATGATTGTAGTGTAGTTATTGTTGTACAGCCCAAGCCAGAGTGGTGTGTCTTTACTGAACAGTTGAGTTATATATATATTCTCCTCTGCGCTCCGAATGCTGACAATATCCGTGTAGTAAGTGGTACAGTAACTGCGAGCTTCAGCCCATCTTTTTCTTGTTTCAATGCGGTAATACTCTCTTTTCAGGGCATTGATGGCTAGGGATGTATCTTGTGAGAGAAGATTACTTTAGTAAATAGTTCAAGCTCTGCAAGGTCCCAGTTCCCCCAATAGGAGTGATTTTGAGATCGATATTTTTAATTTTCAAATCCCTTTGTCTTGCTCTGTCCCATCTTATCCAATCTCTTCTGAGAATCTACCCTCATGAAGGGTACTTTATCAATACAAGTTGTTGTTCAGTAATATTACACTTTGCTCTTCCCACCTGACCATTGTTGATCCTTTTAACCCCCTACCAACCTGCCCCCTCCGCTTAGCAGACTCTGGCCTCCTCCATGTCCCCTGAACCACCCGCCCCACCATTAGTGAGCGAGCCTTCAGCCCCTCTGCCCCTAACCTCTGGAACTCCATCCCACAGTCCCTCCACCCCTCCCTGGTCATTGGTGATCAAATATTCAGCCACTATCAATCAATCAGCAAAAATCCCCTCACTTCCTTTCTCCACGCCTTCAAATCTTTCTTCAAACTATCTGTTGTCATTATTTTGGGCAACACCATCAAAACTTCCCTTTTTGCCCTTTATCATACCTGTAAACTGTTTTGAGATATTTATTCTCCATGAAAAGGGATGGCACAAGTCACAACTGTTGATGGGAATAACCAAGACCCAATAAGGGTTCGATTGAACTGAGATTCTAATCAGTTGAGCAACCACTTATATTTTGTAATTCTGTCGGCTTGTTGACCCACCTGTACAGAAAATATAGTGACCGAGAAACAGTGACCAAAAGAGATAATTAAATTAAAGATATAAACATAAAAGAAAGAGAAAACCTAGAAGAAATGCTAAAAGAAGAAGAAAAAAATTGTATTTGATAGCATCATAATGAAATTCATGCACCAAATAGCTTCCACCTACAATGTGACTCCAGGAACGCAGTTCCACATCACATTACACATCACCCTCACTGAACTCATCTCTGTAACAACTAAAGCTTTGGTAAGTTTGATGGCAGTAATCATCAAATACATAGACCATTGCTCACAGCATCAAAGACCAAGGCTCCTGAGTCCATTTTGTCTCCTCCACTTTGCTGTTTGCACATTCAGACTGCTCTCCAATTATCTACTTGCACTTGGCTATTGTGGAGCTGTAATTTTCTACAACCCAGAGAGGAGTATCTTTGTCAGATAACTGATATCTGAGAATATGCTCCTCTGAGCTCCTAACACTAATAAGATCTATACTTCAGCCCAGTTGTTTCTTAGATTAATCCTGTGATAGTCACTGCTTGTGGATTCAGTTCTCATCATTCACATTGCAGTTGTAACCAGCATATAAAACATGTTTTTTATTGCTGTACCAAATCCTCCGTTAGTGTTTCAGTGTTTTGATATACAAGTGTAATTTATGTTGAATATTGAATTCAAGGTGACAACTGCTGCTATTATCAACAGGAATGAAACAAGAAAGTGTGTTTATTTGTGGAAATATCTACCAAAATTAATAACAACACTCCTATAATACTTTAACTGCATGGACCTTCTTTCATCCAAACCAACCTTGGAACATTGTGAACTTGTTCCTAATAGAGAAACTTGTTACCTGCTGCAGTATTATTTTGAGAGATGGGAGAGTTCAAAGTTGAAATTGGAGTTGTTTCTGTGGCAAAAATGATTGGGGTTTGTGGAGGCGTGGATGGAGTCAATGGGACTTGAAGGTCTGGATACAGAAGGAATGTCATACATTGTTATTGACATGGCATTGAAATTGCTATACATCAAATATTAAGCTTATATAGCCCACTCATATCATACTCGCATTGAGGTGAGCAACAAGACCTTGGCAGAAATGCTCTTAATCTTGATTTTCAAACCTATGCAAGTAGCTTTAATCACTCTGGTTATTCAAAGTTCCCATAACTTCCTTCCGTTCCTGGTTGGACGAAACCTTGGGCAAGTTGCCTTACTCCACATGGTTATGATCACTCAAAAACAATAATAAAGTTGTCTTTTCAATCTATGACTATATCATTGCTGCGAGCAATTGGCTTTTGCATTCCACTGACAAATATACAGACAATTCACTTTAAAGGATCTTTTGTGAAGTGCTTTGAGATGTCTAGAAGATGCAAAAGACTTAAATCAAATACAGGTATTATTATTATTATATTCATTGATGCCACTGCTCAAACAAAATAATCCAGTGCCATGTTGCATTGCATTTGTTTCTCTTTCACCACCTTTAAAACCATTTTATGCAAAAGAAAGCAAAAGAGAGAACAAACAGAAGAGAGGATGAAAGAAAGAGAGAACAAAATAGTTAATCAAAGAGAGAGAGGGAGAGGAAGAAAGGGAGGGAGCGAGGGAGTAAGGGAGTGAGAATGAACGAACAAATGAACGAAGATATTTCTTCTGGAATTCTTTCATTATATCTAAATGATGCCAGAAACCTATCTGATAGACTGCACATTTGGTTTGTATAATTGCATCCCATGTTTTTCTTGATTGCATTCCATAAGATCTGCAAACCGCTTTGAGAAACCCAGGCTATATGAATGCTGCTGTACAATTGTTGGTTGGTACAAATAGGGTGGATAGAAGCCGTTTAATTGTTTATTGATTATGGGAAATACGTTTGTACCTTCTTCAGAATTGATGTTGGAGATGAGAAGATCCAAGGACGTGTTTCTTGGTGTTTCTTCTGTTGAAAAAACGATTGTATACTGTGGCCATATCAGTGATCGTTTACTCGAAGTCGAAGATTTCTGAATATCTGCAGTCACAGAAAGAGCATCACGTGCATCGTTTCTGACATAATTTACTTTGTTGTATCAGTTTCTTAATTCTACCAAACTTCTAATTGCCATGTTGACTCACACTCAGTGTTAGAAAGTGGAAATCATAACCACAAGTGAATGTGGAGGTTAAGACCTCATCAAGATTTCAAAGGCAGTTGGATAAGTGTAATCGTAATCTGCACACTTGATATTGCACCTTATCACGTTGTTGAGATGTCTCAAAGCTCATCATACCTATGTTGTAAAGTGTAGCGACTATCTATCTTGTGGGTTAAATGTGGCAGCCAATTGTACACAGCAGTTTCCCGCAAACAGTTGTGAAGTGAGTGATCAAATTATAGGCAAATTTTGGAAGGATAAATATTGGAGAGAAACGAAGAAAAGGGTTTCAGCAGGAATTCACAGACTCTCAACTGGATTCGAAGAGCTCGTAACAGATTAAAATTATTGGTTGAATTGCTTGGCCGGTGCCATAACCACTGATTTAAAACATAAATGCTCTCTAGTTATTGTTGTGGTGTTTCATGATTTTACCTTTGTAACACAAGAAGATATATGTTTGATTGCAGTAATGATCAACCCACTGGCCATTGCTCATAGCAACACAGTCTAGGGTCATGAGGTAATCATTTGGTTCCATAAATTTCCAGTTTGTATAATTGACCTTGTATTCATTTGTCCACATCCAATGTTGATTGGATCCATTAAGATTGTACATCCCAATCCAGAGAGGCGTAGCTCCATCAATCAGCTCAGATATAAACTTGTTCTCTTCTGGGTCCTGAATACTGATAAGATCTTTGTAATGACTGCGGCAGAAATCCAGAGCTTCAGTCCAGTTTTTCTTTTGGTCGATTAGGTAATATTCTCTATCCTTTTGTTTATTCATCAAAGATTCATCTGATGATCAATCACATTTGTTCAAGGTGAATTACCATCAAATCTTGTACAGTCTTACCACTCCCTATAGATAAAATCTTTGCCTGTATTAATCTCTACCGTTAGGTATATCTTACAATATTACCGGCTGAATAGTATATTTTACATGCATCTTGCAATCGGAAATTCTTAGTGAAAACTGGTATGCAAGTGTAATTTATGTTGAATATTGAATTCAAGGTGACCACTGCTGCTATTATCAACAGGAATGAAAGAACAAAGTGGGTTTATTTGTGGAAATATCTACCAAAATTAATAACAACACTCCTACAATATTTTTACTGCATGGGCCTTCTTTCACCTAAACCAACCTTGGAATATTGTGAACTTGTTCCTAATAGAGCAACTTGTTACCTGCTGCAGTATTATTTTGAGAGATGGGAGAGTTCAAAGTTGAAAATGGAGTTGTTTCTGTTGCAAAAACGATTGGGGTTTGTGGAGACGGGGATGGAGTCAGTGACACTTGAAGGTCTGGATACAGAAGGAACATCATACATTGTTATTGACATGGCATTGAAATTGCTACACAACAAACAGTAAGTTTTTTGCCCTCTCATACTCGCTTTGAGGCTAGCAAAGACCTTGGCAGAAATGCTCTTCATCTTGATAATCACCCTGTGCAAGTAGAGTTAATCACTCTTGTTATTCAAAGTTCCAATAGCTTCTTCTTCATGTTCCTAGTTGGACACAACCTTGGGCAAGGTTACTCCACATGGTAATGATTCCTCAAAAACAATAATAAAGTCGTCTTTTCAATCCATGACTGTTTGTCATCACTGCGAGCAGTTGGCTTCTGCTTTCACTGACTATGCCAACAATTCAGCACCTTGGGATGTCTTCTAGATTTCAAAGGCGCTTTACAAATATAACTTTGTATTGTATTGTAGGTGAATATGTGGAAAATGATGGACAATCTCTCAGTATTTATTTTCCTAAATTATCACGTTGGAACAGTTGGTCCAACTTTCCTTCTTCTCCTTAGAAATGCAGATGCTTGTGTTGCTGGGTTGGCCAAACAGAATTTGTAGAGCAACAGTCTTGATCCTTGCTTCCTGATTAATAATGATAGCTTAATGTACAGACATCCAATCATACTACCAATAATTTCTTCTTCTTAATGCATGACTGTTTTCTTAAAACAAGCAATTGTCTTCTCATAACATAGTAATCACTTCACCATGGTGAGGATAGTAATATCTCCACTGTTAGAAGATATTGGTGCTAGATTTCACTGATCTAACAGTTCCCCGTGTGAAATCATAACCCCGTGTTATGACATACTCAGCCATACCACAACAAGGATAGAAACTATTTCAGACCTGACAAATTTCTTCAAAGCCAAGTTGGTCATTTCAAACCATGACTGTTTGTGGGACGCTGCTGTGTACAATTGGCTGCCGCATTTTGCCCACAAATACAGTCAATTCACTTTACAGTGTATTCTGTGCAGCGCTTTGAAACGTCGATAAGACGTGAAAAGCGCTACATAAAATGTGAGGATTAGTAAACATATAGAATAATATACAGTAAATATCCAGAGCATATACTGTGAAGTGCTTTGAGATATCTATAAGATGCAAAAGAGTTATATCAAATGTAAGTATTATTCTTATTCTTATATTTGTTGATGCCATATTGTGAACTTGTTCTCAATAGAGCAACTTGTTACCTGCTTCAGTATTATTTTGAGAGATGGGAGAGTTCATAGTTGAATTTGGAGTTGCTTCTGTTGCAAAAATGATTGGGGTTTGTGGAGACAGGGATGGAGTCGATGGCACTCGAAGGTCTGGATACAGAAGGAAAGTCATACATTGTTATTGACATGGCATTGAAATTGCTATACATCAAATATTAAGCTTTTATAGTCCACTCATACACGCTTTGAGGCGAGCAATAAGACCTTGTCAGAAATGATGTTGATCTTGATTACCAGCCATATGCAAGTAACTTTAATCAATCTTGTTATTCAAATTTCCCATAACTTTTTCTTTATGTTCCTAGTTGGGAAAAACCTTGGGCAAGTTTCCTTACTTCGCATGGTAATGATCGCTCAAGAACAATAATAAAGTTGTCTTTTCAATCCATGACTCTTTGTGATTCCTGCGAGCAACTGGCTTCTGCAGTTCACTGACAAATATGCAGACAATTCACTTGATGGCATACTCTGTGAAGTGCTTTGAGATGTCTACAAGATGCAAAAGAGTTATATCAAATGCAAGTATTATTCTTAATATATTCTTTGATGCTATATTGTGAACTTGTTCCTAATAGAGGAATGTGTTACCTGCTGCAGTATTATTTTGAAAGGTGGGAGAGTTCATAGTTGAAATTGGAGTTATTTCTGCTGCAAAAATAATTTGGGTTGGTGAAGATGGTGATGGAGTCAATGGCACTTGAAGATCTGGATGCAAAACGAACATCATACATTGTTATTGACATGGCATTCAAATTGCTATACATCAAATATTAACAACAACAACAACAACAACAATGCACTTTTATAGCACTTTTCACGTTGGGAGGATGTCCCAAAGCGCTGAACAGTCAGGTCATATCCCGAGCGGGGTGGGGGATGGTCGGGGTAGAGGGAAGGCAAAGGAGAGTGGGAGGGGGGAAGAGTTAGTGGGGGAGCCGAAGGCACGGTCGAAGAGGAAGGTCTTCAGACCAGACTTGAAGGAGCAAAAGAAAAACAAAGAAGACAATGTTAGCGAGCAACTTAGGGAGATTAATATTAGTAAAGAAATGGTTTTAGGTAAATTGTCAGGTCTTAAAACCAATAAATCAGCTGGGCCTGATGGCCTGCATCCCAGAGTTTTAAAGAGGTGGCGACTGAGATAGTGGATGGCTTGTCTATAATCTTCCAAAATTCTCTGGATACTGGAAAAGTTCCCATTGATTGGAAGATTGCAAACATAACTCCACTATTTAAGAAGGGTGGGAGAGAACACATGGGGAACTATAGACTAGTTAGTCTGACATCAGTGGTAGGGAAAATTCTTGAGTCCTTAATTAAAGACATCGTTATGGGATACCTGGAAGACCATAACAAGATTAGGCAGAGCCAACATGGCTTTACAAAGGGAAGTCATGCTTAACTAATCTTTTAGAGTTTTTTGAGGAAATATCTAGCAGGTTGGATAGGGGGGAACCAGTAGATGTGGTATATTTAGATTTTAAGAAGGCATTTGATAAAGTGCCACACAAAAGTCAAAGCCCACGGGATAAATGGGAACATATTAACATGGATAGATGAGTGGCTAACTGGTAGAAAACAGAGAGTAGGGATAAATGGGTCATTCTCGAATTGGCAGGATGTAACTAGTGGAGTGCCACAAGGATCAGTGCTTGGGCCTCAGCTATTTACTATTTACATAAATGATCTAGACAAGGACATTGAATGTAATGTGTCTAAATTCGCGGAAGACACTAAACTAGGTAGGAGAGTGAGCTCTGAGGATGATGCAAAAAGATTGCAATGGGATTATAGATAGGCTAGGGGAGTGGGCGAGAAGGTGGCAGATGGAATTTAATGTGGGGAAGTATGAAATTATTCACCTAGGTAACAAAAATAAAAGAATAGATTATTTTCTAGAGGGGGAGAGGTTAGATAGTGTTAGTATTCAAAGGGATTTGGGTGTCCTTGTACATCAGTCTCAAAAAGTTAGTTTGCAGGTGCAGCAAGCAACTAAGAAGGCAAATGGCTTCTTAGCATTCATTGCAAAAGGTTTAGAGCACAAGAGTAGGCAAGTCTTGCTGCAACTGTATAGGGCCTGGGTGAGACCACACCTAGAGTATTGTGTGCAGGTTTGGTCTCCTTATTTAATAAAGGACATACTTGCCTTAGAGGGTGTGCAGTGTAAATTCACTAAGTTAGTTCCTGGGAAAAGGGGACTGACCTATAAGTTGAGTAAACTAGGGCTGTATTCTCTAGAGTACAGAAGAACTAAGGGAGATCTTATTGAAACATATAAGATTCTTAAAGGGCTGGATAAAGTAAACAGTGAGGAACTGTTTCCCCTGGTAGGAGAATCTATAACCAGGGGTCATAATCTTAAAATTAAGGGTCAGCCTTTCTACAGAGTTGAGGAAACATTTCTTCACTCAGAGGGTTGTGAATTTATGGAATTCACAACCCCAGAAGGCTGTAGATGCTCAGTCCTTGAACATTTTCAAGGCTGAGACTGATAGATTTTAAAAAATAGAGGAATTAGGGGATAGGGCTGGTAATTAGCGTTAGGTCAGAAGATCAGCCATGAACTTATCAAATGTCGGGGCAGGCTCAAGGGGCCAAATGGCCTACTGCTGCTCCTAATTCTTATGTTCTTAAAGGGAGGAAGCAAGGTGAAGGGGCTGCTGGATGGAGTTCCATAGTTTGGGAGCACAGAAGCTGAAAGCCCGGCCACCAATGGTTGGGCGGTTAGGGCGGTAGATGCGGAGCTGGCTTGAGTCTGCTGAACGGAGGGTGAGGGCGGCTGATAGGGAGACAACAGGTCAGAGGGATAGGTGGGGCATGGCCGTGAATGGCCTTGAAATTGAGGACGAGGATTTTGAATTCGATTCTCTGAGTGAAGGGGAGTCAGTGGAGACGGGCGAAGGTGGGAGTGATGTTGTCGCAAAGCCTGCTATGGGAGAGTACACGAGCTGCAGAATTCTGAATGATCTGCAGCGTGTGAAGGGAGGAGCTGGGAAGGCCGACGAGGAGAGAGTTTCCATAGTCGAGCCTGGAAGTGATAAAGTCATGGATGAGAGTTTCAGCGGCGTGGGGGGTAAGGTAGTAGCAGAGTCTGGCAATATCGCGGAGGTGGTGGAAGGCTGTACTGGTCATGGTGGATGTAGAGGAGGAAGGATAGTTCGGGGTTGAACAAGACACCCACATTCCTGATTGGCTTCGAGAGGTGGAGAGAACAGCCTTGAACGCTGATGTTGTCAGCGCCTGAGGTGCGGAGGCACTGATGTCAGCCAATCAGGAGTGGCTCTGTTTTATTGACATTGAGCTGTAGGAAATTTGCCCTCGTCCAGGACTCAATGTCGGACAGATATGCAGTCAGAACACTAGTGGTCCTGGAGTCGAGGGTGGACGCGGAGAGGTAGAATTGGGTATCAACCGCATACATGTGGAAATTTACCCCATGTCAGCAGATAATGTCGCCCAGGGGGAGAGTGTAGAGGGTGAAGAGCAGGGGGCCAAGGACAGAGCCTGGGAATGTTTTTAGCACTAAGCTTTCATAGTCCACTCATACTTGCTTTGAGGCGAGCAACAAGACCTTGTCACCAGCCCTATGCAAGTAGCTTTAATCACTCTTGTTATTCAAAGTTCACCTAACTTTTTCTTTATATTCCTAGTTGGGAAAAACTTTCGGCAAGTTTCCTTACTTCGCATGGTAATGATCGCTCAAAAACAATAATAAAGTTCTTTTCAATCCATGACTGTTTGTCATTGCTACGAGCAATTGGCTTCTGCAGTTCACTGACAAATATGCAGACAATTCACTTGACCACATACTCTGTGAAGTGCTTAGAGATATCTACAAGATGCAAGAGTTATATCAAATGCAAGTATTATTCTTATTGTTATATTCGTTGATGCCATATTGTGAACCAGTTCCCAGTAGAGGAACTTATTACCTGCTGCAGTATTATTTTGAGAGATGGGAGAGTTCATAGTTGAAATTGGAATTGTTTCTGTTGCAAAAATTATTTGGGTTTGTGGAGACGGCGATGGAGTCAATGGCACTTGAAGTTCTGGATACAGAAGGAATGTCATACATTGTTATTGACATGGCATTGAAATTGCTATACGTCAAATATTAAGCTTTTATACAAAAACAGAAGCAGTTGGGAAAACTCAGCAGGTCAGGCAGCATCCATGGAGAAAGGAAAGTGAGTCAACGTTTCGGGTCCACAACCTTCCGTCAGAACTGGTTGTTTTGATTAAGCTTTAATAGCCCACTCATATACTCGCATTGAGGCGAGCAACAAGACCTTGTCAGAAAAGCTCTTAGTCTTGATATTCAGACCATTGCAAGTGGCTTTAATCACTCTTGTTATTCAAAGTTCCCATAACTTTTTCTTTATGTTCCTAGTTGGGCACAAGCTTGGGCAAATTTCCTTACTTCACATGGTAATGATCATTCAAAATCAATAATAAAGTTGTCTTTTCAATCCATGACTGTTTGAGCAATTGGCTTCTGCGTTTTACTGACAAATATATAGACAATTCCCTTGACCACATATTCTGTGAAGTGCTTTGAGATGTCTAGAAGAAGCAAAAGTTATATCAAATGCAAGTATTATTATGATTATTATATTCGTTGATGCCATATTGTGAACTTGTTCCTAATAGAGGAACTTGTTACCTGCAGCAGTATTATTTTGAGAGATGGAAGAGTTCCTAGTTGAAATTGGATTTGTTTCTGTTGCAAAAATTATTTGGGTTTGTGGAGATGGCGATGGAGTCAATGGCACTTGAAGGTCTGGATACAGAAGGAACATCATACATTGTTATTGACATGGCATTGAAATTGCTATAAATCAAACATTAAGCTTTTATAGCCCACTTATATCATACTCGCTTTGAAGCAAGTAAAAAGGCAGAAATGCTCTTAAAGTTGATATTCAGACCTATGCAAATAGAGTTAACTTGTTAACTCTTGTTATTTCAAAACTCCCATAGCTTCAGCCTTATGTTCCTAGTTGGGGAAAAAAAAACCTTCTCTAGCTCCCTCAAATCCTAACCACTACCTCCCTATTTCTAACCTGCCCTTCCTTGCCAAAGCACTCGCACGCATTGTTGCCAACCAACTCCGCGCCAACTTCTCCTCCCACTCCCTTTTTGAACCCCTCCAGTCCAGTTTCCGCCTTGCCCACAGTACAGAGACTGCACTTCTGAAAATCACAAACAATGTCCTCTCTCTCTGTGACCAGGGCTCCCTCTGTCTCCTTATCCTCCTGGACCTGTCCGCTGTGTTTGACACAGTTGACCACACCATCATCCTCCACCGCCTGTCCTCCGTCATGCACCTCAGTGCGAACGCACTTGCCTGGTTCGAGTCCTACCATTCGAACCACCAGCAGTGCACCTCAACGAATGGCTTTTCCTCCCGCTCTCACTCAGTTACCTGCAGGGTACTCCAAGGATCCATCCTTGGCCCTCTCCTCTTCCTCATTTATATGCTCCCTCTTGGGCACGTCATCTGCAGACATGGGATATACATCCACATATATACAGATGACACCCAACTCTATTTCTCCACCTCACTTTGCCACCCGCAGTCCCCTGATGTTCTGTCAGCCTGCTTGGCAGACATTAGGAGCTGGATGAGCGTGAACTTCCTGCAGTTGAATGTTAACAAGATGGAATCCATATTCTTTGGCTCCCTTCAACATCTTAAATTGCACGGCTCTCACCTCCTCCACCTTCCCAGCCTGCTCCTAAAACTCTCCGAACCCATGCGCAACCTAGGCGTCAGATTCGACCCCCAACTGTCCTTCCTCCCCCACATCCGGTCCCTCATCAGCACCGCTTTTTTCCACCTCAGATGGATCCCCGTCTCTGGCAATATCTCGCCCCAAAAGCCGCTGAAACTCTGGTCCAGGCCTTTGTCACCTCTCAGCTGGACTATTCCAATGCCCTTCTTGCCGGTCCCCCCTCCATCACAATCTGTCAAATCCAACTCATTCAAAACTCTGCCGCCCGCATTCTCACCCGCACCAAACTTTGTTCCCTCATTACCCCAGTCCTTGCCAGACTTCACTGGCTCCCTGTCCCAGAGAGGATTAATTCAAAATCCTCAACTTTGTTTTCAAATCCCTCCACTCCTCTGCACCCCCCTACCTCTCTGACCTCCTCTCTCCTCAAACCAGCACCCATTACCTTCGCCCCACCAGGTCTGGCCTCCTTCTTTGTCCCCTAAATCCTCTGCTCCACCATCAGTGGCTGTGCCTTCAGCCACTATGCCCCAAGTCTCTTGAATTCCCTTCCTCACTCCCTTCACCTCGCCCCTTCTCTTCCCAGTTTCAGGTCTCAATTAAAGACCTTTCTCTTCGACCATGCCTCCAGTCACCTTGCTGCCCCTGCCCCTGGCTCAGTCCCGGGATCCATTGTTGTGAAGCGCTCTGAGACGCTGTCTGGCATGGAGGGCACTATATAAATTGAAGTTGTTGTTGTTGAAAAACCTTGGGCAAGTTTCTTTACTCCACGTGGTAATGATCGCTCAAAAACAATAATAAAGTAATCTTTTCAATCCGTGACCGTATGTTATTGCTGCGATCAATCGGCTTCTGCAGTTCACTGACAAATATGCAGACAATTCACTTGACCACATACTCTGTGAAGTACTTTGAGATGTCTAGAAGGCGTGAAAGAGTTATATTGAATGCAAGTATTTTTATTATTAATAACACAAAATATCCAGAGCATTGTTGCATTGCAATGTGTGTCTCTTTTACCACCTTTGAAACCATCATGGAAGACCTGAGACAGGTTACCAAGAAGTGTGATTGATGGCAAGTCATTGGACTCATTTAAGAAAAAAACAGATTGATTCTATAACGCTAAGATGGTAGATTGAGATTCTTGAGGCATGAGCTCAGATAGACAGTGTATTTTATCAGCTTTATGCAATCAATCAATATTCCTCAATGAAAAGTGCTACAAACGTGAAAGTTCTGGGCAATGAACAACAACATTATATTTATAGAGCACCGTTCACGTCGGGAGGACGTCACAAAGTGCTGAAAATCAACTTTGGTTGACCTCTTGGGTAAATGCTGCTATTGTCAACGTTGAAGAGAATCCCAGAATTATGTTTTAAATAAGTAAAGTGAAAATAACTCAGTATTTTACAATGCGAGACAGCGAAACGTAAGATCACAATCAGTAATTACCTTTCTGGCAAATAAATTGATACGTTTGATTGCAGAAATCATCAAACCACAGCCCTTTGGTTACAGCCACACAAACTGGAGAACTTAGATAACCTTTCGGCTCCAGAAATTTCCAGTGTGCATAACTAAATTGTTCTCCTGTTGACCACATCCAGTTGGTTTTAGAGCCCTTTTTATTGTACAGCCCAATCCAGAGAGGTACATGTTTTTCAAACTGTGGAAAAACGAGCTGGTTCTCCTCAAAGCTCTGAATGCTCATCAAATTTGTATAGTGGATGCGGCAAAACATCAGGGCTTCAGTCCAGTTTTTCTCTTGATCAATCAGATAATACATCCTGTTCAATGACTTATTCTTCACTCCAGGACCTAATGAGAAGCCGTGATACAAAGATTCAAACTTCAGTGGAATTCATGTAAAGATGAACTGATATAAGATACTTGTCCTTTTTATGCAATTTAACCACTCCCTTACTTTAATCAGACTTTAATCTGTAGCCCATCCCCTTCACTTTTCTGATGTGTTCTTCTCTGTCAGACTCACTCTTTCTTCCCTCTCTCCCTGACACCTCCCTGATCCATCATGTCTTTACTCAATTGAACCATCCCAATGGTTTATTTTCCTTTGTGTCTACTAAATTTGTCAGGTAAGGATTTTCTTCAAGTAATGTGGTAGCTCGTCACTTGAGATAAATTGTTAGCTGATTCTGGGTTCCTTTGACAGACAAAAAGTTTAAAACGTCTTTACTTTACCTGTTACAAAATCAATTGTGGATTTTGAAGGCTTGACTGTTGGTTTGCTGGGAATTGCAGATATCTGAAAGTCTGTGGAAACAGACAGAATGTATTTATTTGGTTGCGTATGCAACTATGTTCTTTACATTGCATATCCTACATATGAGTAAGGGAGTATATATTTCGACATGAGAGTGGAGGTGAATGCTGTGTGGAATGTGTTGTGGGGAGATGAAGGTGAAACCTGTTGAGAATTGTTGACACTCTACAGAAGTTCTCACCTGTTGCCAAATTGGTGCTATTTAGAGTTATGCCTGGAGTTGTTTTTGGAGTAAAGGCTGATGGTTCTGCAGATAGCTGGTTGGTTGGTAAAGATTTCTTCCCACCTGTGGAGACATTGCACATACTATTGCACATACATACTGCAGATTGTTCTTCTGGCAGTTTGCTTGGTGTACTGTCCAGAGAGAGGGAGAAGTAAAGCAAGACAAAGTGTGAAAAAAAAGAATAATAAGGTACAAATTCATCAAACACTTTCATCTAGATTTGTCCACTAAATTTTCATTCACTTGTTACCTTTCATTCAAAGCCCTCTCTGAAAATTGCCTCTTCCATCCTGGTTAGGTTTCCACCGTTAAATATCACTCTTTTCCGGTCTGATTTCTATCAAATCTATAGAAGACTTCCTGATGGTCATCTCATATAAGATGCTTTATATTGGTGCAAGCATTTGGTATCCTTTAATTATATAACAACAACAACAACAACTTCGATTTATATAGCACCCTCCACGCCGGACGGCGTCTCAGAGCGCTTCACAGTAGCGGATCCCGGGACCGAGCCAGGGGCAGGGGCAGGAAGGTGACCAAAAACACTGTCGAGGAGAAAGGTCTTCAACTGTGACCTGAAGCTGGGAAGAGAGGGGGTGAGGCGAAGCGAGTGAGGAAGGGAGTTCCAGAGCCTCGGGGCATAGTGGCTAAAGGCACAGCCGCCGAGGGTGGAGCAGAGGACTCGGGGGACATGGAGGAGGCCAGACCCAGAGGAGCGAAGGCAGCGGGTGCTGGGTTGGGGGGAGAGGAGATCAGAGAGATAGGGGGGTGCAGAGGAGTGGAGGGATTTGAAAACAAGGGTGAGGATCTTGAAGTCGATCCTCTCTGGGATAGGGAGCCAGCAAAGTCTGGCAAGGACTGGAGTAATGGGGCAGCAAAGCTCAGAGCGTGTGAGTATGCGGGCGGCAGAGTTCTGGATAAGCTGGATTTTGTGGATTGTGGTGGAGGGGAGACCGGCGAGGAGGCCATTGCAATAGACCAGACAAGAGGTGACAAAGGCATGGACCAAGGTTTCGGCGGCTTTTAAGGTGAGGTACTGCCAGAGACGGGCGATCCGTCAGAGGTGGTAGAAGGCAGTGCTGTTGACGGACTGGATGTGCGGGAGGAAGGACAGTTGAGGGTCGAACTTGATGCCAAGGTTGCGCACAGGTTCGGAGAGTTTTAGGGGCAGGCCGGGAAGGTGGAGGAGGTGAGAGCCGTGCGAATGGAGACGTTGACGAGAGCCAAGGAGTATGGCCTCCGTCTTGTCAACATTCAGCTGCAAGAAATTTTTGCTCATCCAGCCCCTGATGTCTGACAGGCAGCTGACAGAACATCGGGGGACTGGGGGTCACAAAGTGAAGTGGAGATAGAGTTGGGTGTCATCCATGTACATGTGGAAGTGTGCCCCATGTCTGCGGATCACATCCCCAAGAGAAAGCGTATAGATGAGGAAAAGGAGGGGGCCAAGGATGGATCCCTGGGGTACCCCACAGGTAACTGGGTGAGTGCGGGAGGAAAAAACATTTGTGGAGATGTACTGCTGGCGGTTTGTGAGGTAGGACTCGAACCAGGCGAGTGCGGTCCCACTGAGGTGGCTGGCGGAGGACAGGGGGTGGAGGAGGATGGCGTGGTCGACTATGTCAAAGGCAGCCGACAGGTCCAGGAGGATAAGGAGGCAGAAGGAGCCCTGGTCACTAGAGAGGACATCGTTTGTGACTTTCACAAGCGCAGGCTCTGTACTGTGGGCAGGGCGGAAACCGGACTGGAGGGGTTCGAAGAGGGAGTGGGAGGAGAGGTGGGCACGGAGTTGGTTTGCAACAACACGTTCAGTGCTTTTGAGGAAGGACAGGTTTGAGATAGGGCGGTAGTGGCTGGGGTTTGAGGGATCTAGGGAGGGTTTTTTTCTCAAAATTAAATTAAAGGAAGCAGGAAACAAAGAAAGAGAGTGAATGAGAGACAGAATGAGAGAGAGAGAGATAGAGCTTCTGAAAGAGAAAGACAGAGAGAGAGACCAAATGAACAAACAAACAACAACACAACCAGATTACATTTATAGAGTGCCTTTCATGTCGGGAGGTTGTCCCAAGATGCTGAAACAAATGAACAAATGAATTGAAAGAAAGGAAGACAAAACGGGAAAGATAAAAATAACTTCTATACAAGCATCCAGTTCAGCAAACATGGATTGTATTCCTTTCAATTTAGAAGGTGATTCAATTGGCTTGTTTAAGGTGATAAAAGATTGTGTAGTAACAGAGAAGCTATTTCCTGTGGTGGGGATCCAAAACAAGGGGTTAGAATCTTAAAGTTAAAACCAGGCGATTTAAGAGTGAAATTAGGAAGCATTTTTTTCACTCAAAATGTGGTAGAAATTTGGAACCCTCTCTCCAAAGGCTGTGGACGCTGGATCCATTCCATTCACACCTTCAAATGTGTAGTTAATAGATTTTTGGCAGGTTACCATATTAAGGGATATGGAGAAAAAGTGGAAACTTGGATATGACATGATTATTTGAGGTACAGATCAGCCATTATCTAATTAATTGGTGGAACAGGCTTGAAGGGCTGAATGGGTATTCCCGTTACTATACTCTTACGTTTCTCTGTTCCTAACCATCAGAATTATTTACTTTCGATTTCTCTTCTTGGGCTTTCAATTGCAAAGGAATTTTTGCAGATAAGCCTCCTGAAATTATGATTGAAGCATTCAACAACAACAAAGTACAACAAAATTACATTTATAGAGCGCCTTTCACATCAGGAGGACATCCCAAGGCCCTGAATTCAGCTCGATTGGAAGAGTTGGCAGCAGGATAGGCAGACTGTCCTCCTGTTCCGTAATTGAACATGACTCTTGGGAGGGTCCATACGGCTACACTTACCTGTGTAGCACATGAACTCGTATGTCTTATTGCAGTAGTCATCGAACCACAGGCCATTGTTCACAGCCACACAGACGTCAGACGTAAGGTAGTCATTTGGCTCCATATGTTTCCAGTGTGTGTAGTTGACCTCCTCTCCATTTGTCCACATCCACGCAACAGTGGAACCGTTTTTACTGAACAGCCCGATCCAGAGAGTACGATCTCCGATAATCAGCTGAGATATGCGCTTGGCATCCTGTGTACTCTGGATACTGACCAGATCCATGTATTGATCTCGGCAGTAATCCCAGGCTTCAGTCCAGTTTTTCAGTTGCTCGATTGGGTAATATACTCTGTCCACAAGTTTATTCCTCGAAGCCCAAACTAGTGAAGAAACATCACAGCAGTGACCATTTGTAGATCCAAATTTCATTACAATAACAACAACAAAATTACAGTTATAGAGAGCTTTTCAGGTGTTAAACACTGAAAACACATTACCTTGACATCCCTTTGTATTGGTACTTCGTCCTACCTCAGTAAACTCTAAACAGAAAACTCTGTTTTCCTACAAAAGTCTTTATGTAATTTATTCCTTTTTTTCGTCCCATCATTGGTCGCCAAACTTTCAGCCACCATTTCCAAATTCTGCGGAAGTATTGTATTTCCAAATCTCAGCCTTACTGCCATCACTTTCACCCCTACCCGCTTTTGAAAGATGTCTCTCTTAACACCACTTCTGTTATTGTTGGTCTCATCAGCAGCCTTAAATATTTTAGCTAAAGTGCTACACAACAACCAACAACAAAAATTATAATTGTATAGTGGCTTTCACATCAGGAGGGCGTCCCAAGGCACTGGACAGTCAGTGTTTCAGACACGAACTGAGGTCAGAATTGGGGAAGATGGCACAGTCTTCAGATGGGATTTGAAGGAGGCCAGAGAGGGGATGAGGTGGAGGGATTGTGGGATGGAATTCCAAAGGTTGGGAGCACAGTGGCTGAAGGCTCGCCCGCTGATAATGGGACGGGTGGGTCTGGGGCATGGAATAGCCCGGATCCTACTGAGAAAGTGGACAGGTTGGTAGGGGTTAGGAGGTTCTAGAGGTAGGGTGGGGTTTAAAGGTGAGACAAGTCCAGTGCGTGCATTGAACTCCAGATCTCCATTTGGGGACTGGTATCAACGGAAAGAAGTAACAGATGTCAAATTATTTGTCAAAAACTAAGGTACATCACTATGTAGCCCCAGAATCAAAACTATTGCATATCAATGAATAAACGTATGGGCAGAAATATGTAAATTTCTGAGGAAATAGTTGCAAAGCGAGGTTATTTCAAACCTGCAGGTTGAGGTTTTTCTGATATAGCAGGTTTTGTGGGCTCTGAGGACTTGATTTCTGGTTTGATGGTGGTCGCAGCATTTTCATAATCTGTGAAAGTGGAATGAGCAAAACAATTACAAAACAAATAATAAAATTAATAATCTTTGCATTTGATATAGTGCCCCATTATGATATCGAGACGAGTCAAAGTGCTTAACACTGTAATGTACTGTTATATTTTCTGGGTAAAACCCGGCTCCCAATTGCACACAGAAGTGTCTTGACAAACAGTTATGAATGACTAATTGGTATGCTTGGAAAGCAATCCACCAATTGACTAACTCTTTACCTTCATAACAGATGAACCAATAAGTTTGATTGCAGTACTCATCAAGCCACAGCCCATTGTGCAAAGCCACACACATCTCAGAAGCTGGATAATCATTCATCTTTTTATCTTTCCAGTTAGTATAATTGAATGTGTCTTCATTGGTCCATTGCCATCCATCAGTGGTTAGATTATTGTTGTACAACCCAATCCAATAGGATTCTCCATCATTAATCATCTGAGCAGTGATATTAGTTTCCTCTGGGCTCCGGATGCTGACCAGATCCACATAGTGAGTCCGGCAGTGATCCAGGGCTTCAAACCATTTCTTCTTTTCATTAATTGCGTGGTACTTTCTGTCCAAGGATAGAACAGTTTGGGGCAGAGCTGCAAAGATGCAATCGCAACAATAACAAAGATTGCATTACATAGCGCTCCTCATGTGGGTTAGTGCCCCAGCACACTTGGCAATATAAGAATACTAATCCTTACATTTGATATAGCGCTTTTCATGTCTTCTAGATGTCTTAAAGTGCTTCGCAAAATATACTGTAAAGTGAATTGACTACATATTTGTGGGCGAAACGTGGCAGCCAATTCGGCACAGCAGCGTCCCACAGACAGATTTGAGTGACCAATTTATTATTGCCTTTTGTTTTCGAGAGATTATTATTAGGCATGTGGAGTAAGGAAACTTGCCCAAGATTTTGCCTTTCCAAGAATCAAACTCGGGTCACTCGCTGGTAAGGTGAGTGCTCTAAATACTGAGCTACAGGACTCCAGATGATAAAAATAGACTCACCTTGAGTAAGAAGGAGGAGGGAGAAGAGAACCAGCATTTTACTCATCCTCTCAAGGGAAATTGTTTGCAGAAAAATGGAGTAAGTTGCTTGTGAGACTAAATTGGCTGCTATTCTGCAACAGCAGTGACCTGCAAATAGCATCAGATGGATATAATGATGCAGAGTGTCTGGGAGAAAAGCCCCCCACCCCGCCACATAAACCAACACGCACATACATGTATAAATTATGGGTTCTCTGAAATACTAATAGAGTAAATGTAGACCAATGTGGAATCACTAGATAAGTAGTCCTAGGTTTGAGAATTTCTTGCAAAACGAAATGACAATCTACAGTAAATGGGAATTATTATTATTATTATTACAATACTACAGCATTAAAGTACATCACTGTGCAATTGATTATTCTGAAAACAACATTCCGGGTTTCCCATTTATGCTTTAAACTGGAATTTTACACAATTCAACTTGAATTAAAATTTTAATTTAGAATTAAAATTTAGAATTTAGAATTTAAAGAAATGCATGCTTTTGAGGATTGTTATTTTATTGATGGACCTTCATGAACATCAGCAGGATAAACCTTCTCTGTCTATAAAACCAGCCTCAGGAACAAGACTGATCTCTGGCAAAATCTATCCTCATGTAATGCACATCCCCGGTATTGCTTTAGAACACATCTCTGGGAAACCAACTGAGACATTCACTGTCATGTTGCAAGTATTTTCCCCCCAAATCAAAGGAGACATTTTGGAACCATATGGCAAAATTATAAGCAGTCAGTGTCTCAAAGAGGTGCTTACCAGATCTCCTCCTCGTTCACTCGCCAGCTACGCTTCAATTGCAGAATTTGCCACAAAGTCCAAGTGGAGGTCTCAGCCAAGCTGAGCAGAAGTATAACAAGTGGTGAGTGTGACAGCTGATGACAGTCACTCGTGGGTTCCTTTGAGAAGCGTGTAGTAAAAAAAACGGTCAGTTTTCTGCAAACCAACGATCCCCTCTCTTCAGCACAGATAAACAAAACAAGAAAAGGTTTCTGGGGAAAAGTTGCACTTGAGTTTATAGATCTGGGAGACAACCTCTCCCATCCTGCACTACACGGAAATCACAAGAAGACGGGAAAGGCTGATCAAAAAAAAGTCCAAGTTACATCTAGTCCACCTTCTATCATCCTGGTTGTCACGTTCTACAATAATGGGGATGTTGATAGCAATCAATTATTTATGGATTACTCTACATCACAGTGGGAAGCTTTGGGAACCTCAGATCCAAAGTTGCCTGGATCTTTGATGCATACAACACTTGTAATGTCTCAAATTACTCATATACTGTACTGTATAAATGTACCACTCATATAAAGCCGTCTTCTGGTCTGTTTTGTATAGCTCCTTCAGATACATTTTTGTGAGTGTTACTTCTGTACTTGTGGAGTGTAATTTGCCACAATTTCCTTTCCAAATGTGTCATCGAGCCAAAGAAAACAAACTAACTGTTCGTTAAGTCACAAAATCCTGTCTTAGAACAGGACCTTCTCAAGGGAAATAAAATAAACAATGTAAAAACAGGACTCATCAGCAAACAAAAGTGTTTCTACTGTTTCACTTTGTTGGGGTAGAGAAGATACAAGTGCTTGGGATGAATGGAATGTGATTTTTTTTAAGTTGAATCATGCCTTGGAATGTGATTTTTTTTTAAGTTGAATTATGCCTTAGAGGTGCTTACTGGGGATAAAATAGACAATCAACCAAAAAGCACCTTATTCAGCAATTAACCCCAGTTAATATCAACTTGGAACAGTTGTACACACATATTTGATCTTATTTTTCTGGCAAAAGGTAGGAGGATTTTGTATTGAGATATCCCAGAAAGCAATGGAGAATAGGGGGATGGTATCATGATTACATTGATTACATTGATCAGTTGGTCGGGCGTGGAAAACTAGAGACAAAAGGGTTATATAGGTGGGTAGTTAGTACATTATATTAAAAAAGCCTACATTTGAAATAGCACCTTTATATGATGTCTCACAGGCATTCACAGGTACACTGTAGTGGAGTGACTGTATATTTTGGTGGCAAAACGAGGGAGCCAATTGCTCAAATCAGTGTCCCACAAACAGCTGTAGAATGAGTGACCGATTTATTATTACTTGTTTATTTTGAAAGGATTATTACCCCCCTGGAAAAACTTTCCACTGTTGGACTAATAACCGGGTTCCTAATTACTGCAAATTAAAACAGTGTTGAGGGATGTGGAAATAATGTAACAACATGTCAGAGCAGATCTGTAGGCTGAAATGGCCATCTCGTGTGTGTTCCTACAAATTCTTAGGCACAACATGATTTGTATTTAAACTGAAGGCAACTATGAGATTAATGTAAGTACATCTGAAACCTTGGACATTTTGCTGTATTAGTATTGTTTTACTGTGATTGCTTTCTCTGTCAAAATAAGAAAGTTGTCAGGAGAAACAAAAGTACATTCAACAACAACAACAGCGTAAAGGGAGCATTACTGTGTCTCTAGCATTGACCTGGGAGTGTGGACCGCAGAGTAAAGGGAGCTTGTTTTTGAGACAAGTCAAGTAGTTCTTCCTCAGACTCATTGAATGTAACTTGTTCTTTACAGGAGTTCTAATCTAGTCCATTTCAGAGGCAACCATCACTCCATTTTTCCCACTGCCCACCCTGTTCAACCTTTATCTTGATATGTGATTCTGGGACTAATTTTGCTCCTGCAGTTCTCACTCAGTCCCCTAGGGGAGGCTGTGGCCTCACGGTATCAATGCCCCCGCCCCCATCTTCACATCGCATAAAGTGCCACAAGGTGGGAGGTCCATCTGTAATGTGGTTCATACACTTTGGTGTAATTGGTAGACTAACTCGCCAGTGTTTCATGTCAGAGAGATTGTGTTTGTTTCCATGCGTGTTGTGTGTGTGTGTCTGTGTGCATGTGAGAGAGACAGATCGAGAGAGAAGTGAGCCAGAGTGTGAGGTGCCCAAGATTAATCAAGTATCTGCCATCAATGAGTCTGTCCTTTCTCACTGTCTTTCTGATCTACATCCTCTGGCCCTGTGAGTATCTCTCCACATCTCCCAATTCCCCTCAGATTCCCAATTCCATTAGGATTTCATATAATTCCCTTCTCTCTGTCTCTCTGTCTCCAGCTCTATCTCTGCCTGTTTCTTTATCTGTATGTATGCGTGTGTGTGTGTCTGTCTCATACCTCTTCATTACTTGGCTCCTGAGCCTGGAGGGGCCATAACATTCCAGACTCTAGCCTGACTGACAGGAGTATTCAAAGCAGACTGGTCACTGGGATTCTTCCCAATCAGCTCCCAATGCAAGGCTCTAACTTCAAGCTCCTCACTCTTGTGCTTAAATTCCTCCACTCCATGGCATCCCCTTACATCTCTAATCTCTTCTCTATTCACAACATTACCCGCTCCCTCCGCTCTGGTGGGTTCAGCCTCCTCCTTGTCCCCAAGTCCTTTACTACTGTGCTTTCAGCTGCTAAGCCGCAAAACTTTGGAACTCCCTCCTTCAACCCCTTCACCGCGGACCCCCTCCTTTCCAGTCTTCAGTACCTGAAAATCTTTCTCTTTGACCGCACTTATGATTACCTTCCCCCTCCCCTGGCTCGGCCACAGGCTCTGCCATTGTTAAGCACTCTGAGACGCCACCGAACATGATATGAATGCAAGTTGTTGGAGAAGTGTCTCTCCCAATGTCTGGCCACCAGATATAATCACTACGGCTGTTTGCCAGTTATTTTGCTGCCTTGTTGGCCCACAACACACAGTCACTACACTTGACAGCGAGTCCCACTTTTGGTTTAACGCTCATGTTCTCTCTCAGGCTGGGCGATGGCCGAGCTGATCTATCAGTGGCCTCCGAGGCTGGTGGTCAGAGAGGGAGACCCTGTGACGTTGGGTTGCCACCAAAATGACAGCAGTAAAGAGACAATGCTCTGGTACCAGCAGAGAGATGGAGAGGGCCTGAGGCTGATCGGATATGTCTACTATCCAAACTCACCAACTATGGAGAAGGACCAGCCGGGTCAATTTGAGATCATATCACAAAGTAAGGCTACCTCCCAGCTGAACATCTCAATGGTGAGATCACCTCAGGAGGGGGTCTATTACTGTGCGGCCAGGATGAGCACAGTGAGAGAGATTGACTGAAAGCTCACACATAAACCTCTCTTCTCACACACCATTCCTGCCGTCAACTCCCCTTCCCCCCCACCAATTAGCACCAACACCTGTGCTCTCTAACAAAGTGGAGTAATTTACACACAAAGAGAGGCAGAAAGCAATAGATCATCAAACTAGCCAAAAGAGAGATCTGAACAGCGGAGGGAGGGGGTGGGGTTGTGATGTGTGTGGAGCGTTTGACCTAGTTTAGAGCATAGAGTACAACTGATATTTGAGGTTGGGTAAACTAGCAGCAAACTCTCTGCCCACGTGAGCTGTGTGTGGTTTGTGTGCAATGTGGCTATGACTGATGACATCCTGTTATTGTGTGGCGCTGCGCGGTGTGTCTCTGTGGGTGAGCAGGTGTCAGGCTGGTATCTAGGTCTCCTGGCTCAGGACTCAGGGCTTCAGTTTCAACTCAATTTTGCAGAGTTTTGTGTTCACAGTCAAGGCTCTCTCTCTCTCTCTCTGCCTCTATCTATCTCTCTTTGTCTCTCTCTAATTCATGTTCTCTATGCCTCCCTGTGTCCTCTCTCTCTCTCACTCACTGTATCTACCTCTATATAGCTTTCTTCACCTCCATAAATCTCGATTTTTCTGTCTCTTTCTCTCTGTCTATCTTTCTTTTCTTTGGCTGACTGTCTGTGTCAATCTCCGAGTCTGTTTGATTTTTTTTTAAGTTCAGTCACTCCGTCTCTGGCTCCTCCAGGATGCTCTGTGTCCTCTCCAAGCCCAGGCCTATCATGTGCGACTCCACCTCAAGAGAAGCCAGAGAAATGGAGAGCGATAGAGACCAGGAGATAGAAAGTCAGAGAGACAGAGACTGACGTAGAGACAAAGAGTGAACAAACTAGAGCCTTACTCTGCGTTCTTCAACCACAAAATCCCAATCACCAAATTGCCCCCTATTCCCTGTATGCATAGCGTACATTATCAAAAGACCTTTTGAAATACAGATATACTATACTACACAAATAGAACTGCTTAGATCTACATTTCCTGTATCTACCTCAAGTAACTATAAAGTTGGTCAAACTTGACCTGCTCTTCACAAATCCATGCCTGGAGAAAGCCTGGCCACTGGACTCATTTAAACAGCTGCTCGATGCTGTGATGGGGGGGGGGGGTCTGATGGAGGTGCTGAAAGGAATGGATCAGATGGGCCGAATGGCTTCCTTTACCCAGACCAATCTTGTGAGTCAAAACAGACAAACACACACACACAAATAACAATAATAATAACAACAACAACATGACACTTGTATAGGGCCTTTCACATCAGGAGGACGTCCCAAGGTGCCATCCAGTAAATGTTTCAGATCCGAGCCGAGGAGAAACATGCACACAGAGACAAACACACCCAAACATATACTGACACACACACAAAAAAAACCCAGAACAATGCAAATGCTGGAAATCTGAAATAAAAACTGAAATCACCGGGAACAAGCAGCAGGTCAGGCAGCATCTATAGAGATAGACAATGAGTTAATGTTTCAGGTTCAATGACCTTTTATCAGAACAGATTCAACCTGAAATGCTGATTGTTCCCAGCAATTTCTGTTTTTTATTTTGTAATAATGATAATAATTTATCTAGCCTTCTTCAAGTGGATAGTGATTGGACAAGATAGTGAAAGAAAGAGTTACATATGGGAAGAGGAAAACGGGGAGAGAGAGAGAGAGAGAGGGAAAGAGAGACAGCGAACAATGGCGAAAGAGAGAAATAAATGGAGAGAAAGAAACAGACCAACAGAAGAGACAGAAAGTGGGAGATGCAAACACAAATGCACAGACAGAGAGCAAAGTGGGGTAGGTCGAGGTTGGGGGTAGGTCGAGGAGAGATGGGGGGTGGGTGGGGGAAGCAAAAGCAGGTGTCTGCAAACACTCTGCTCACAGTAAAAAACACACACAAAGTGCAGAAGTTTCCACAGCTAAACCTCACCACATCCGCTTGCTCTAATTCTCTCTCTCTCTCTCTCTCTCTCTGCTGTGCGCACCCGACCTCTTGCTACAACATCAGCAGTCTTGGAAACTTGAGTCATAATCTTTCCAAGTGACTCAATGGGGAGGGGTATGATACAGAAGGGTCAACAATTGGAGACAAAGACTCACAGACAAGGCCCTGCACAATCAGACATATACAGACAGAAATATTGGCGCAGACATAGATAGACAAGTGGAGACAGAAACACAGGCAGAAAGAGCCACAAGGGAGAAATACACAGATAGACACAATCACACACTGGCAAAGGCACAAAGAGACAAAGACAAAGGCATTTACAGAGACAGGCACAGACACAACAGAAAATTACATTGATAGAGCGTCTTTCTCGTCGGGAGAATGTCCCAAGCCGCTGAACAGTCAGGTCAAGACCTGAGCAGGCGGGAGGGGCAGGGCAGGGGGGAGGGCAGGGGAGAGGGTTGGGAGTGGGAGGGAGTGAGTTGGGAGGGGAGCAGGAGGCATCATCGAAGAGGAAGTTCTTAAGACTGGCCTTGAAGGAGACAAGGGAAGAAACGAGGCGAAGGGACTGTGGATGGAGTTCCAGAGTGTTGGGGCAGAGAGGCTGAAAGCCCGGCCACTGATGATAGGGCGGGTCGGGCAGGGGACATGGAGCAGACCAGAGCCTACTGAATGGAGGGGGTGCAGGTTCACAGGGAGACAGTAGGTCATAAAGATAGGAGGGGGCAAAGCCATGAATAGTGTTGAAAGCAAAAAAGATTAATAATTGAATGTGAATAAAAAATCAGTATTTAATAAATGAAGGAGCTATATCACTACAAATAGTAAGCAAATGATACGTTACAATAGCAAAAGCTTTGTCATAAAATAGAGGTCATTTCTCACTCACATCTCAACACACTGGAGCTCCCTACTCTAACCCCATCCCCCTGTTTTCTCTCTCTCTCTACATTTTGTTCTGTGACAGTGCTCATTCCCCCCCAAACTGAAGCTCGCTATCCTAACCTCAATCCCATTTCTCCTCTATCTCCCTCTATCTCCCCTATCGCGTGCATGGTGGTGCTCGCTGCCCTATTCAAGCGCTCTCTGTTCTACCCCATCCACGGCCAATAACTAATTAAGATGAAAGTGATTCAGATTTGATGATCTCTTTTTGCTCTTGTTGAAAATCTTCAATGTTTCAGAATCAGTCAAGTTGCTTCCTGGAAATAGACTGTGAGGACAAATAGGAAAATTCTCATTTAGTTTTAATTTAACACAAAAACTTGCATTCATCAAGCGCCACTCGCACCACACACACACATATCTCAGTTTCGCAATGTCTCACACTTATTGAGTGAAATCATTTAACATTTACCTTGCTCTTCCAGGCAATGAAAGATACCATAACGCCATAAACAACACTTTTACAGACCAGGATTAGATAGGTCAATTTTCCAGTCACCATTCTCTCCTGTATGTCATCTGAGAAGCAACAGAAATGTGTAAGTTAATGAATCTATCCGCTGACTCCTTAATTTGCCCTTTATTGCCAGATCTCAATCTTTTGCCCACAAATATACAGTCAATTCACTTTACAATATATACTGTGAAGTGATTTAAGATATCTAGAAGACATGCAAAAGCACTATATGCAAGGATTATTATTATTATTATCTCACATCTCCCTTCCACCTCAAGTCTCCATCCATCTCCATCTCACACTTCAGCGACTTGTCATCCTATTATGAAATCAAATTTCTAACTGTTTTGATTAGCCCATCTGCCTCCACAATTCTCCATCCATCTCCCTCTCACATCCCAATATCTATCTACCACTTCTACCTCAGTCCATTTGCATACTGCCCTAGTCTCCTACGCAAATGTAATTAGTTGTTGTTTATTTGTTCTCACACTACAATTCATTCGACTCCTTGAGTCTCTATCCATCTCATACCTCAATCCATTCTCTTATCTACAACAACATACACATAGATAGCACTCTCCATAGCATCTCAGAGCGCATAACAGTGGCATGGCCTGTTAATCTAAGATGGGGGGAGGGGGACTGGTGGAGGGGAGGTGGTGGAGGGGAGGTGGCAAAGGAAGGTTTTCAGGTGAGATTTGGTAAATGGCAGAGAAGGGACAAGGCAGAGGGATTGAGGAAAAGTGGAGTGTGTTATATACAACACCACCAAAATTACATTTGTAGTCCTCCCAACTTTCACGTTGGGAGGACGTTCCAAGTCGCTGAACAGGCAGGAATCAAGACCCGAGCATGTGGGGGGAGGGAGTAGGATTGGGATGAGGGAGGGCAGAGAGGGTAAGAGGGTGACTGAAGGCAAGGTCGAAGTGGAAGGTCTTGAGACTGGTTTTGAGGGAGGCAAGGTTGGGAGAAAGGTGATGGGATTGTTCGATGGAGTTGCAGAGTGTGGGGGCAGCGAGGCCGAAAGCCTGGCTGATGATCTAGAACATATATCCAGTCATTCCCACTCACCTTTTGTCATCGAGCTACAGATTTCTGGAGGGGAAATAAATGAGAAAAAGTTACTACATTTTGCTGCATCAACCCAATCCTGAGTAGCTTTCAAAATAATTTGAATTTGGAAATGCTCATCATCGACAACAACTACAAAATTACATTTGTATAGGTTCAGGTTGGGATGACCCAAGGCACTGGGCAGGCAATATTTTGGACACAACCTAGCGGTTTTGGGAGTCTGTTATGGTGACGGACTCCTGTGTATGACAGGTCATAGCGATGTGTTCCTTTGTGTGTTTGAGATGTGGCTGATCACTGTGAGGGGTTTATGGGTGGGATGGACACAGATGTTAAAATTGTGTGAATCAGATGCCTGATTGATCTAATGATGGTTTTCTCTGTGGGTCAGAGAGTGACACACACACACACACACACACACACACAGATCTATATATATATTTACCTCCTTTTGGTTTCAAACTCTTAATAAATGACATTTTCGCAGTTCCATTGTTGACGTAGGTGACATGACAGGTTATATCTTTGGCCGATTTCCAGTGAGGAACAGAGAGACGGAGGCGACTGCTCACAGAATATAGGGATTCTCTCTTCTTGGATTTCGAATCGGTCTGAACTCTGCTGCTGTCTTTATTATTAACCTGTGAAAATGATCCACATTAGGAAATGTCTCCGACCAGTTGCAGGGCAGAGCATTGTTCCAACACCACAACAGTTCATGTTGTCCCCTCACCCTCTGGGTTTCTGTCTCCAAATCACTGATCGATTACATGGTTGACCACAGCTCTATCTTACTGTCTAGTAACTGGCCTGCTTCGTATTCGTATTTCAACCAATCGCTCCCACAATCAATGGGTGGGATTTCAACCCTGAGCTGTACGAAGGTATATCTGTAGGTCAGATCACCAGAAAAAGAAACATCCTTGTCCTATTTTTCCCATCTTCTAGATGACTTCAATGTTTCACAGAATTTACTATAAAGTAAATTCATTGTATATTTATGGGGAAAACGCAGAGCCACAGGAGTGTCCCACAAACACTAGTGGATTGACCAATTTATTAGGTGTTTCTTTGCAGGATTATTAGCAGGCATGTGGAGTAGGGAAATTTGCCCAAGGTTTTGCGATGCCTGGAATCGCACCCAGTTCTCTCACTTGCAAATCAAGTGCTCTAACCGCTGAGCTACAAGACTCCACACATGTATGGAATTATATGGAGTCCTGTAGCTCAATGGTTAGAACACTCACCGTAGACGCAAGAGACTTACAGGCACAGTGAAGGGGAAGTTTGCTTACATTCCAGGCATATGGATTCAGGAAACTTGCCCAACAGGTTGCCCTGCCGGGAATCGAACCCGAGTCTCTCGTTTGCAAGGCGAGCGCACTAACTACCAATCAACAAGGCTTCACAGGCTTTTAGGAGCTTTTTGGACCCTTGTTAGTTTCTAAACTGACACGGTGTCTCGGCTTGGTTCAGTCACTCGCTCTTTCACTGCTGAAAGTTTGAATCAGAATCAGAATCTGAATCAGAAAGTTGTGCAATCAAAACACATTTTGGTGACTTTGTGATCAAAATCTAATAATAATAATAGTTCCATTTGGTATAGCACTTTTCACAACCTATAGACCTCTCAAAGAGCTTCACAAAATATACTGTGAAGTGAATTGACTGTGTAATTGTGGGCGAAACGTGGCAGCCAATTGTGCACAGCAGTGTACAACAAATAGTCATGGATTGAAATGACCAATTTTTTTTGAGACTTGCCCAAGGTTTCTCCCTGCCTGGAATCAAACTCAGGTCTTTCGCTTGTAAGGTGGGTGCCGTAACCACTGAGCTACAGGACTCCATGGCTTATCCTCTGGTGTAGAGCCAGGGTTGGGGTTGTCGCATTGGGGAGAGAGCTGGGCAGTGCGATTGAGTTGCTCTTTTAGAAGAGCCGGCACAGACTAGATGGGCCAACTGGCCTCCTTTTGTGCCGTAAATTTCTATGATTCTATGATTGTAAGATACGTGGTCTTTTGATACAGTAAGGTATGGGAAATGTTATCTAATTTCTAACTAGTATTTTTCAGACGTGATTAAACATTCCATGGCAGTACGTGAAAACAGAAGACAGTTTTTCTCTCGGAATGCCTTGGCCATCAATTCCCCCAAATAAAATTAATCACTCATTCATTTGCGGTTTGTTGGACATCACTGTGTGGAACATTGGTGGCTATGTTTGCCCACAAAAGACACAGTCACTTAATTTTTTCATGAAAGCATTTGTGGACGTTCTCATGATATGAAATTATAAAATTCTACGGTCTGTACTGAAATGTGCTAAAATATGGCAAATATGGGCATTGTCCTATTAATTTTCTTGTTATAATTACGTAGTTTAACACACTGAGAGAGACTTACTGCCACATTATTAATTTTCCACTCTATCTCAACTGTGTCCGGGTAAAAGTCAGAGACAAAACACACGAAAGTTCCCCAATTTTCCGTCCTCAGCTCCTCCTGAGATGCATCATAGAGGAAGACTTTGGGTTCGCGCATCTCATCATCTTTCCCTGAGGGAGCAATAGGAGAGTAAGGGAGAAGGAATGAGAGAGAGAAAGAGTGAGAGTGACGGAGACCGATAGAGAGAACAAGAAACATTAAGAGAGAGAATAAAAGACGGAAAGCAAAAATGAGAGAAAGAAGACAATGGGCGTGAGAGAGGAGAGAGAATGAGAAAGAAAATGTGTCCTTGCCTCTCACTCTTTGTGTGTGCCTCTCTCACCATTTCTACTGACTCCTGTCCATGTCTGGTTCTCCTAATTTAAGGGTAGGAGTAGACCATCGTACCAACTTGCCATCTCCCCTCTCTGTCCAACCATGTATCTGGTTCTGGAACCAATTTCATGGTCACTTCATCAACTGCCCGAACCGTTCCCTCCGTATCTCTTAACTCTACATCAATGAACATTTTCAGGACCAGCTATAGACCCTTACTCTGTCTCACACATTCCCTGTGCTGTTACCTTGGTATCAACAACAACAACAAAATTGCACTTATATAGCGCCTTTCACTTCAGGAAATATCCTTCTATATCTACATCTCCTTATCATCGTGTATATCACACTCACTTTTTAGAGAGACTGGGAGAGAGAGCGAGACTGAGAGCAACTAAGTAGGGGAGACAAAGAGGGGAGACTGAGAAAGATACAATATGAATGCTACAGAGAAGCAGAGAGTGGGAGACAGACTGGGAGATAGATAGACATCCACAAGACAGAGAGACTGATAGAGACACCGACAGACAGAGACTGAGATAGATTTAGAGAATTAGATAGAGATACTCAGAGAAGACTGAGAGATAGGGTCCGAGAGAGACAGAGATTGAGAGACTGAGCAAAATGAGGGATAACCAGAGAGTGGCAGAGAGCCTGAGAGTTATAGACTGACTGAGACTCAGACAAAGAGACTTAGAGGCAAAAACACGCACAGACGCAGAGAGTAAAGTATAATAGGTAGAGACTAGGGGGTAGCGACAAACCTCAGCCAGGGATAAAGGCAGACAATAACAACAACAACAAAATTATATTTGTAGAGAGCGTTTCACTTCAGGAGGACATCCCAATTTGCAGACAAGATAGATAGGGAGTGTTTGAGAGGATTAGAGATGGAAATTGAGAGAGGGAGACTGAGGTACATTGCCTTCTGACAAATACAAATTTTGAACTGGAGAAATTAACTGAAACTCACCAAGAACAATTAACTTTGTTCCATCTGCAAAGTAGTTTATATCAGAGGAGCACAGAGACAGGCGGGTGTGATATAACTTCAACACAGCGAGAGAAGCAGAGAGATAGGCAGGGAGAGACTCAGACACTGAGAGAGACACTAAGAGGGAGAGCGAGAGAGACACAGAGAGACAGAGATACTGAGAAAAGGTAAGGAAAGATGGAGATGTGGATAAATTGAGAGACAGAGACTAAGACTGAGATAATGGATAGAATAGCGAGTTAGATAGAGAGAGAGAGAGAGACCGAGAAGGGGGGAATGAGAGAGACAGAAACAGCGAGATAGAGACAAGGCAAATGGCAGAAAGAGAAGAGTGGATAGATTGAGAGACATGGAGACTAAGACATGGAGAGAGTAGAGACTGAGGGATACACATACACAGACAGCGAGAGGCTGACAGGACAAGTAATTAGAGATACAGAAACAGTGCGTTTCTCAGTGTTTAATGCTCGTTTTGAACCAGATAAATCAACTCAAACTCTCTATTAACAATTAGCTTTGTTCGATTTGAAAATTAGTTTACATCAAAGAAGCACAGATACAGACAGGTGGATCTGTCAACAGAGAGAGAGAGACAGTTTGACACAGAAAAACGACTACGAGAGAACGAGAGCGAGACAGACAAAACGAATGATGTGGACAGACGATCAAATAGACAGACTAACAGACAGATAGACAGAGAAACAGACAGACTGACTGACCCAGAGAGTTGGTGCTGGGAGAAAAAGCATCTACTTGGACACGATGGCAGGGGGTGGGTGGGGGGGATAGACAGAGTAGGTGAATGGGATTAGAATGTCTGTTCTCTCTCTTTCTCTCTCCAGTACGGGAGAGAGAAACAGAGAGAACAGACATGGTGGGACAGAGAGCAGGGCTTGGCAGTTAGAGGAGAGAGCTTTAACCAAATATTTCAAATATAGTTTCACTCACCGAGAAAAATCAGTTTGGTGCCACCGCCAAAGTATGCTGGACTGGTGTTCACAGCCAGTAATGTCTGTCATATATCTCCCAGCTGAGAGACAGTGGGACAGACAGACAGACAGAGAGAAGAGAAAGAGGGTGGTGGACAGAGAGATTGACTGATACAGAGAGAGACTGGGTTTAGAGGCTAAAGTCGGTGGGGAGAAGCTTGGTGAGGTGGGGCTGTGGGGGAGAGGGAGGGAGGCAATGGGATGAGAGTGGAGACCTCGAGTGCGGGAGAAAGAGAGAGACAACAGACTCGGGGGGGGGGAGAGAGCAGGGACTTGGGGGTTAGAGGAGAGAGTTTGGACGCAAATGTAAAATATAGTTTAACTCACCGAGAAAAATCAGTTTGGTGCCACCGCCAAAGTATGCTGGATAGTTGTTCACAGCCAGTAATGTCTGTCATATATCTCCCAGCTGAGAGACAGTGGGACAGACAGACAGAGGGAGAGACAGAGAGAGGAGAGAAAGAGGGTGGTGGACAGAGAGATAGATATGGACAGAGAGAAAGAGAGAGAGACAGACCCTCACCTCCAGTCAATACTCACCCAGGACCCTCAGTCTTGTTCCTTCTCCGAAATACGCAATGGTGTTTGCACATCATGTCAATGACTGACGTAAACTCTCCCACTCTCTCTTTTCTCCCCTTCTCTCATTCCCTCTCTGCTCTCTCCATCTTTGACTCTCCCTGTATCCCTGTCTCTGGCTCGCTCACCAGCTCTCTCCCACTCTCACATCTTTCCCGCCTTTGCTATCTTCTTTCTCCCATTCTCTTACTCCTCCATCTCTCTTACTCTCCCCCCCTCCCCCCTTCTCCTGTTGACTCTCTTTTCTTTTCTCTCCTGTCACTCCCTCTCTTTTAGCCTCTCACAACTTTTCTTCCAGTTCCTACCATCCCTCTCCTCTCCCTCTCCTCCCACACAACTCAAGCTAACTGGAAGTTACCCATGAACACCATCAGTCATGGACCTGCTGAGATCCCCCCCCCTCCCCCTCCCCACAGCTAGTTTTTGTACAGCTGTCAGTGAGAGATGTATCACAGTGGCTCCCCCCTGTCCCCACAATGTGAAATGCTCGTTCAAAAACACCCACCAACAGAGAGAGTGAGGGAGGGAGAGGCAGAGTAGCCACAAACCCACAACCAACTCACCCCACCCCTTCATCTACATGGCCCAAACAGGTATAGGTATAGGATTTAGGACTTAGGAGTCCTATCGCTGGTGGTTAGAGAACGTAACCCACAAAACTTTTAGAGTCAATTCACTTTACAGTATATTCGATGAAGTGCTTTGAGACATCTAGAAGTGTAAAGCATTATATCAAATGCAACAATTATCAATATTTAACTCTGCAGCCCCTGCACTCTCCTGCACCAGGCTCCATGACCATATCACCCCCATCCTCTTCCGACATCACTGGCTTCCCATCACACAGAGGATACAGTTCAAGATCCTGGACCTCACCTTCAAAGCTCCTCCATGGCCTTCGTACAACCTATCTTGATGACCTGCTAACCCCCAAGGAACCAACCATCTGCCCCCACTCGATGGGCTCTGGCCTGCTTTATGTCTCCCGCCTCACCCACCACACCATTGGTGGGCTTCTCTCCAGCCACTCTGCCCCCATCCTCTGGTGATTTTCCCGTGAATTGGATCGTCCTCCCGATGTGAAAGGCAGGATTTAAATGTAATTGTGTTGTTGGTTCTTGTTGTTGTAGCCGCAGCACAGTAATACGCCCCCTCGTGGGCTAGGTTCCTGATGGAGATCTCCGGGGAGGAGTTTTTGTCACTGATCTGTGTGGTGTTGTAGTCAGGTTGAACTTTTCTGATATGTTGGGTTTGAGTAACAGCTGCCAATGTGAGGCTTCCCTGTTGGAGTTACCAGAGCATCATACTAAGGGCAGTATTATCATGGTGACACCTTCAAGTCACACTCTCTCCCTCTCTGGTGATAGTCATTGGCCACAGAGTCACCAACTCTGCCAGTGACAGACCTGCAAAGACAACATAACAATGTGATTGCGCTAACATGGAATCTGGGCGGAATGTCCTAGCGGGGATTCCTTGGATTAGGCGTGGACAGAAATTGGGATCATCTCGGACAGAGAGTGGTGTGACATGAAATTACTATGGATTTGAGAGTTTACACAGAATAGAGAGATATTGAGAGTTACTCACAGGGCCAGAGGATATAGATCAGAGAAACAGTGAGAAAGGACAGACTCATTGTTGGCAGAGACTTCACAGATTCCTATAGTACAGAAGGAGACCATTTGTCTGTACTGGCATTTAAAAAAAAGATGGATTAACTTGGATTAACATTCAGACTCCGTTTCTCTCTCCCTCACTCAATCTCTCATGTGCAGTCTTCTTTTCGCTCCCATTTACACTGTGTTTCTCCTCTGCACCATCCCAGCTCTCTGAAGTAAATCCATCAGAGGTTTTCTACCAACTAAACCCAAACTGTAGGAACCACAATGTAAGTGAAGCTTCCCCTTAGTTGGATATTTTTGAAGCTGTGGAGACTTGGGGAGGAAGATGGACTTCTGGAACTTTTTCGGAGGTTAGTTAGGTATCTGACATGAGTTGAAACCTGTCACTGTGCGATAAAGTCTCCAAACCAAATGCGATTGCCATGTATCCCAGCTCAACGTTGAACTTCTGCTGTATTGGAGAATACCTGATCTACCCCCCAAAGGGATGTATGCTGCTTTCCTAACTCCAATGAGTATTTGGAACATGTTCTACCCATTAGAGCTTCGACTGCATGGTTAACAGGACCTGGGTGGGAGGATTCCCTGCCCCCAGTGACCGGTCTGCCCTTCCAGGTTCTGCTGATGAGCCAGGCTGGGACTGTGCTGTCATCAGCAGTGAGAGAAAGAGCCCTGGATACATTGCAGACAAGCCTGGCCCAGGGACTGGAGTAGAAAATTCCACAGTGGGTGGACTCAGTTGTGGTGTCCTATAGCTCAGTGGTTAGAGCACTCAAGTGTGAGACCTGTGTTTCGAGTCCAGGCAGGTCAGGGTGAAACCTTGGGTAAGTTTCCTTACTCCACATGCCTAATAACAATCTGTCCCCCAAATAAACCTACAATAAAAAAAATTGAGTTCTGACGAAGGGTCGTGGACCCAAAAGGTTGACTCACTTTCCTGTCCCCATGACTTGCCTGACCTGCTGAGTTGTCCCAGCAACTTCTGATTTTGTTTCAGATTTCCAGCATCTGTAGTATTTTATGTTTTGTATAATACAAAATTGGCCATTTCAATCTATGATTCTTTTTGGGGACACTGCTGTGCGCAATTGGCTGCTGCATTTCGCCCCCCAAAAAATACAGTGAATTCATTTTACAGTATATTCTGTGAAGCGCTTTGAGAAGTCTAGAAGATGTGAAAAGTGCTACGTCAGACGCAAGGATTATCACTATTATTGCAAGCACATCAACATGCAGCCAGTTTGGCCCAGAGGAGACTCCACTGACCTTCAGTTTGACGCTACAAGACAGCACCCCCCACAACACCCCCCACCCTCCGCCCCCCCACCACCACACCCACCAACTTGCACCCCAGGAAGAGAAGTTGGTGCTAGGTTCCTTGACAGAGACATGGAGTCAACAACAACAACAATAAATTGCATCGAATCGGGTCGTTTTGCATAACGCCAATAATGATGGCCATTGGGGAGACGAAGCCAATGTCCAATCATGCCCTGCAACAACAAAATTATACTGTAGCACACTCCTTCTCTCTCTCTGGGGGATACGGTGAGGGGGTGAGGGGAGGTGGGAAGCTTTGTGTAGCCTGTGTGAGGTTTATGTATGAGAGATCTGCCTATCTCTCATACTGTGCCCTTTCTTAGCAGCACAATAATACACTCCCTCTCTGGTTGTGTTAAGGATGGAAATCACCAACTAGGAGTCCTTGTAGTCACCACTGTGTGTGATGGTGTAGCCAGATTCAAAATCCTCCTCCTTCTTTGGATTAGAGTAACTGCTGTATCCGACCAATGTGAGGCCTCCCTGGTGGGGTTGGAGATACCAGAGCATTGTATCAAGGTTAGTATCTTCGTGGTGACATGTCAAAGTCACAGTCTCTCCCTCTCTGGCTGTGACTGTCCCTGGCCTCTGAGTCACCAACTCTGTCAGTGACAGACCTGCAAAGACAACATAACAATGTGATCCCGCTGACAGGGAATCTGGGCTCAATGTCCTGGGGGAGATCCTGGGATTCCACACACAACACAAAACAGACACACACACACATGCTTGCAGATAGAGAAACAGGCAAAGATAGAGCCCAAGACATAGAGACAGAGATGAGGGAATGATATAGAATCCCAGTGGGAATTGGGAGCCTAGGGGAGAATCGAGAAATGTTGAGAGATACTCACAGGGCCAGAGGGTGGAGATCAGAGAGACAGTGAGAAAGGACAAACTCATTGTTGGTCAGAGACTTGGATCAACTTGAGGATCTTCACACCAGAGCTCAGCTTCCCTCCCTTCTTCGCTCTCACATACGCTCTTTCTGTATCTATCCCGCACTCCCTCACTCTCTCTGTGTGTCCTTCTAATTAACTTTCTCAACAACACTGTACTCTCTCCCAAACGTTGTGTAGCTCTACATACTCTCTCTATGCGTCTGGAATGAAGCTCTGGCAGAGGAAAGGCCACCAACGTGTCAGCACCACATCCGAAGTCGGTGTCTCGCTTACCCCCACCCCAGAGGGGAGGAGTCTTGTGAACTTACATGTTTTAGACTGGGTACAGTGGGTCGCAAGATTAGTCCCAGATTCACGGTCAGAAACACAGAGAGAAACAGTGTGGAGAGAAGGCGAGATGGAGCCATGTCTGAACTGATCTTGAAACTCTTCTCTCTGTCTCTCTCTTAAATGTCTTGGGCTGATGTAATATATTTTTTGCAGAAGCTGACGGCAGGTGATGGCGGCAGGAAAGGCTGGGTTGTGAGTGTGTGTGAGTGTGGCGAAGATAGACATTGTGTGAGGTTTATGTATGAGAGATCTGTCTCTCTCTCACGCTGTGCCCTTCTCTAGCAGCGCAGTAATACACCCCCTCCTGGGCTGTGTTGCTGATGGAGATCTCCAGTGAGGATTCCTTGTAGTCATCACTCTGTGTAATGGTGTAATTGGCAGCAGCAAATTCCTTCTCATTCTTTGGTATTGACAAGTCGCCATATCCTATCAATGTGAGGCCTCCCTGGTGGAGTTGGAGGTACCAGAGCATCGTTTGTAGGGCTGAGGTGTTCTGGTAACATCCCAAAGTCACAGTGTCTCCCTGTCTGGCTGTGACTATCCCCGGCCACTGAGTCACCAACTCTGCCAGTGACAGACCTGCAAAGACAACAGAGCAATGTGATCTTGCTGACAGGGAGGGAATCTGGGATGAAAGTCGTTTAGGAGATCCAGGGATTATACACACACACAATGTGGAATCATCTTCGACACAGAGTGGAATGTGAAATAAAATCCCAGTGGAATTGGGAGCCTGGCGCTGAATTGAGAGATTGTGGGAGATACTCACAGGACCAGAGAATGGAGATCAGAGAGACGGTGAGAAAGGACAGACTCATTGTTGGTCAGAGACTTGGATCAACTTCAGGATCTTCACACTAGAGCTGAGTCTCTCTCCCTTCTTAACTCTCTCTCTCATACGCTCTTTCTGTATCTCTCCCGCACTCTCTCTCTCACTCTCTCTCTGTATCTCTGCTTCTGTTCAACTTTGTCAACAACACTGCACTCTCTCCCAAACGTTGTGTAGCTCTATATACCACACGCTCTCACCTACATAGACACACAATTTCTATCTCACCCACACATTCCCTCACACTCTCTCTCTCTCTGTGTGTCTGTGGAATGAAGCACACCAATGCCACCAATGTGTCAACACCACATCGGAAGTCAGTGTCTCGCCTCCCACCACCACCACCACCCCCCCCCCACCACCCAACCCTAGAAGGGAGGGGTCCAGAGAGCTTACAGTCTCCCCATGGTATGGACTGGGAACATTGGGTCGCAAGATTGGTCCCGATTCACGGTCAGAAGCACAGAGAGCCATGTCTAAATTGGTCTTCAATCTCTTTTTCTCTCTGTCTCTCAAACGTCTGTGTTGATGTATTTTAGTTTTTGCAGAGGCTGACGGCAGGTGTTTGTGGGGGGAAAGGCTGGTTTGTGTGTATGTGAGTGTGGCGAAGATACACATTGTGTACCCTGTGTGAGGTTTATGTATGAGAGACCTGTCTCTCTCTCACGCTGTGCCCTTGTCTAGCAGCACAGTAATACACCCCCTCCTGGGCTGTGTTGCTGATGGAGATCTCCAGGGAGGAATCCTTTTTCTCTGTTTTTGTGATGTTGTAGCCAGATTTAAAACCCTCCTCATACCTTGTTGGTGGGTACTGGAGATATCCTATCAATGTGAGGCCTCCCTGATGGGGTTGGAGGTACCAGAGCATTGTATCAAGGGCAGCATTATTGTGCTGACATGTCAAAGTCACAGTCTCTCCCTCTCTGGCTGTTACTGTCCCCGGCCTCTGAGTCACCAACTCTGCCAGTGACAGACCTGCAAAGACAATGTAACAATGTGATCCTGTTGTCGGGGAATCTGGGCTCAATGTGATGGGCGGATTCATGAGATGCTTAACATACACAAAGCGGGTTCATCTCGGGCACAGGGAGAGGGTGGGGGGGGGGGGGGGGGGAGGGTGAAGATAAGAAATCCTTGTCGACTTTAGAGTTTGCAGGGAATAGAGAGATGTGGACAGATACTCACAGGGCCAGAGGATGGAGATGAGAGACACAGTGAGAAAGGACAGACTCATTGTTGGTCAGAGACTTGACATTAACCGTGGAATCTTCACACCAGAGCTCAGGTTTCTCCCCCTTCTCTCTCTCTCTCTCTGTCACTCTTTATACTTCATTGGCTCAAGTCCTATTGCCTTCTCGATAGTTTTCACCGAAACGTGCGCTCTCTCCCCATCTCTCTCTCTCTCACATGCACACTCTCTGTTCCTCTGTGTCACTGTGGACCAAAGCTCTGGTAGAGTAAATTCACCAACGGCACCAAAGTTTCTGTACCATATGTGAAGTGACTGTATGCGCCCCCACCACCTATCCCCTAGTGTGACATTTGTGGGAGGTTTCAGATTGGGGAGGAAAGGGAGGTGACTTAGTTAAGCTACAGCCTCCTTCAGGGTATGGACTGTGAACAGTCAATCAGTGAAAACGTACATTTATATATCGCCGTTCACATCGAGAGGACGTCCCAAAGCGCTGTCCAGTCAGGTTGTGACAAGAGCAGGGGGAGGGGGAGGGGGAGGGGGGGCAGGATGAAGACGAGTAGGAAAATTGACTCTATATTTATGGGCAAAACGCGGCAACCAAATTGCGCTCTGCAGTGTCCCCCACAAACTGTCATGGAAATGGGATTGGGGGAAAAAGGGGGGAAGATGTCAAGGGTAGGGGTAGGGGGAAGGAGAGCAGGAAAGCCGACTGTATATTTGTGGGTGAAACATGGCAGCCAAATTACGCACAGCAGTGTCCCCCACAAACAGTCACGGAAATGGGGCAAGGGGGGAATGAGGGGAAAGAGGGTAAGGGGGGGAGAGGGAGGGAAAGTTGGGGTGGGGTAAAGTCAAGGGGGAGAAAGGGGGCTAAGGAACTGCAAGTCAGTCGCAAGATTGGTCTCGTGCCTTAATCATCTGTGTTGATGTGTTTTATTTTTCGAGATACTGAGGGCAGGTGTTGGTGGGGGAGGGGATGGATTAGTGATTCTGCGATAGTGGGGGGCGGAGGGTGGCACTGTGGTGGAGGGAGTCTTTGTGTATCTTGTGTGAGGTTTATGTATGAGAGATCTGTCTCTCTCTCACACTGTGCCCTTCTCTAGCAGCGCAGTAATACACCACCTCCTGGTCTGTGTTGCTGATGGAGATCTCCAGGGAGGATTCCTTGTAGTCTTCAGTCTGTGTAATGGTGTAGACAGATTTAAAATCCTTCTCATAAGTTGGCCTTGAAGCATAGGCATATCCTATCAATGTGAGGCCTCCCTGGTGGGGTTGGAGGTACCAGAGCATTGTATTCAGGGCTGATTCATTCTGGTAACATCTCAAGGTCACAGTCTCTCCCTCTCTGGCTGTGACTGTCCCCGGCCACTGAGTCACCAACTCTGCCAGTGACAGACCTGCAAAGGCAATATAACAATGTGATCCTGTTTACAGGGAATCTGGATGTACTGAGGGTGTTCCTGGGTACAGTCCCTGTCTCTCTCTCTCTCTCTCTCTCACACACACACACACACAGACACACACAGACACATAGTGGACCCATCGCAGCCAGACTGGGAGTCTGCGGGAGAACAGAGAGATTGTGGGAGATACTCACAGGGCCAGAGGATGGAGATCAGAGAGACGGTGAGAAACGACAGACTCATTGTTGGTCAGAGACTTGGATCAACTTGAGGATCTTCACACTAGAGCTCAGTCTCTCTCCCTTCTCTCTCTCACATACGCTCTTTCTGTATCTCTCTCTCACTCTCTGTCTCTCCCTTCTATTCAACTTTCTCAACAACACTGCACTCTCTCCCAAACATCGTGTAGCTCTATATACCACACACTCTCACCTACATAGACACACAATTTCTGCCTTACCCACACATTCCCTCACACTCTCTCTCTCTCTCTCTTTGTGTCTGTGGAATGAAGCACACCAATGCCACCAATGTGTCAGCATCACATCGGAAGTCAGAGTCTCTCCTCACACCCCCCACCCCCCCGCACCACCCAACCCTAGAAGGGAGGGGTCCAGAGAGCTTACAGTCTCCCCATGGTATGGACAGCGAACATTGGGTCGCAAAATTGGTCTCAGATTCACGGTCAGATGCACAGAGAGCCATGTCTAAACTGGTCTTCAATCTCTTTTTCTCTCTGTCTCTTAAACGTCTGTGTGGATGTATTTTATTTTTTGCAGAGGCTGACGGCAGGTGTTGGTGGCGGGAAAGGCTGGTTTGTGTGTATGTGAGTGTGGCGAAGATACACATTGTGTACCCTGTGTGAGGTTTATGTATGAGAGACCTGTCTCTCTCTCACACTGTGCCCTTGTCTAGCAGCACAGTAATACACCCCCTCCTGGGCTGGGTTGCTGATGGAGATCTCCAGGGAGGATTCCTTGTAGCCTTCAGTCTGTGTGATGGTGTAATTGGCAGCAGCAAATTCCTTCTCATTGCTTGGTTTTGACAATGAGCCATATCCTATCAATGTGAGGCCTCCCTGATGGGGTTGGATGTACCAGAGCATCACAGTAAGGGCAGCATTATTGTGCTGACATGTCAAAGTCACAGTCTCTCCCTCTCTGGCTGTGACTGTCCCCGGCCTCTGAGTCACCAACTCTGCCAGTGACAGACCTGCAAAGACAACATAACAATGTGATCCTGTTGTCGGGGAATCTGGGCTCAATGTGATGAGCGGATTCATAAGATGCTTAACATACACAAAGCGGGTTCATCTCGGGCACAGGGAGAGGAGGGGGTGGGGGGGGGTGAGGATAAGAAATCCTTGCAGACTTTAGAGTTTGCAGGGAATAGAGAGATGTGGACAGATACTCACAGGGCCAGAGGATGGCGATGAGAGACACAGTGAGAAAGGACAGACTCATTGTTGGTCAGAGACTTGACATTAACCGTGGGATCTTCACACCAGAGCTCAGGTTTCTCCCCCTTCTCTCTCTCTCTCTCTATCACTCTTTATACTTCACTGGCTCAAGTCCTATTGCCTTCTCGATAGTTTTCACCCTCTTTCACCCAAACTTAGGCTCTCTCCCCCATCTCTCTCTCTCTCACATGCACACTCTCTGTCTCTCTGTGTCACTGTGGACCGAAGCTCTGGTAGAGTAAATTCACCAACAGCATCAAAGTTTCTGTACCATATGTGAAGTGACTATATGCGCCCCCCCCCCCTATCCCCTAGTGTGACATTTGTGGGAGGTTTCAGATTGGGGAGGAAGGGGAGGTGACTTAGTTAAGCTACAGCCTCCTTCAGGGTATCGACTGTGAACAGTCAATCAGTGAAAACGTACATTTATATATCGCCGTTCACATCGAGAGGACGTCCCAAAGCGCTGTCCAGTCAGGTTGTGACAAGAGCAGGGGGAGGGAGAGGGGGGGCAGGATGAAGACGAGTAGGAAAATTGACTGTATATTTATGGGCAAAACGCGGCAACCAAATTGCGCTCAGCAGTGTCCCCCACAAACAGTCATGGAAATGGGATTGGGGGAAAAAGGGCGGAAGATGTCAAGGGTAGGGGTAGGGGGAAGGAGAGCAGGAAAGCCGACTATATTTGTGGGTGAAACGCGGCAGCCAAATTACGCACAGCAGTGTCCCCCTCAAACAGTCACGGAAATGGGGCCAGGGGGGAAGGAGGGTAAGGGGGGGAGAGGGAGGGAAAGGTGGGGTGGGGTAAGGTCAGGGGGGAGAAAAGGGGGTAAGGAACTGCAAGTCATTCGCAAGATTGGTCCCGTGCCTTAATCATCTGTGTTGACGTGTTTTATTTTTCGAGATACTGAGGGCAGGTGTTGGTGGGGGAGGGGATGGATTGTGCATCTGCGATGGTGGGGGGCGGAGGGTGGCAGTGTGGTGGAGGGACTCTATGTGTATCTTGTGTGAGGTTTATGTATGAGAGATCTGGCTCTCTGTCACGCTGTGCCCTTCTCTAGCAGCGCAGTAATACACCCCCTCCTGGTCTGTGTTGCTGATGGAGATCTCCAGGGAGGAATCCTTGTTGCCACCAGTCTTTGTGATGTTGTAGCCAGATTTAAAACCCTCCTCATAAGTTGGGTTTAACAGATAAAAATAACCGATCAATGTGAGGCCTCCCTGGTGGGGTTGGAGGTACCAGAGCATTGAATCAAGGGCTGATTCATTCTGGTAGCATCTCAAGGTCACAGTCTCTCCCTCTCTGGCTGTGACTGTCCCCGGCCACTGAGTCACCAACTCTGCCAGTGACAGACCTGCAGAGACAATATAACAATGTGATCCTGTTGACAGGGAATCTGGATGTACTGAGGGTGTTCCTGGGTTCAGTCCCTGTCTCTCTCTCTCTCACACACACACACAGACACATAGTGGACCCATCGCAGCCAGACTGAGGCTGCGGGAGAACAGAGAGATTGTGGGAGATACTCACAGGGCCAGAGGATGGAGATCAGAGAGACGGTGAGAAACGACAGACTCATTGTTGGTCAGAGACTTGGATCAACTTGAGGATCTTCACACTAGAGCTCAGTCTCTCTCCCTTCGCTCTCTCTCATACGCTCTTTCTGTATCTCTCTCTCTCTCTCCCTTCTATTCAACTTTCTCAACAACACTGCACTCTCTCCCAAATGTTGTGTGGCTCTATATAGCACACACTCTCACCTACATAGACACACAATTTCTGCCTTACCCACACATTCCCTCACATTCTCTCTCTCTCTGTGTGTCTGTGGAATGAAGCACACCAATGCCACCAATGTGTCAGCACCACATCGGAAGTCAGTGTCTCTCCTCACACCCCCCACACGCCCGCACCCCCACACCACCCAACCCTAGAAGGGAGGGGTCCAGAGAGCTTACAGTCTCCCCATGGTATGGACTGGGAGCATTGGGTCGCAAGATTGGTCTCAGATTCACGGTCAGAAGCACAGAGAGCCATGTCTAAACTGGTCTTCAATCTCTTTTTCTCTCTGTCTCTCAAACGTCTGTGTTGATGTATTTTGTTTTTTGCAGAGGCTGACGGCAGGTGTTGGTGGGGGGAAAGGCTGGTTTGTGTGTCTGTGAGTGTGGCGACGATACACATTGTGTACCCTGTGTGAGGTTTATGTATGAGAGACCTGTCTCTCTCTCACACTGTGCCCTTGTCTAGCAGCACAGTAATACACCCCCTCCTGGGCTGTGTTGCTGATGGAGATCTCCAGGGAGGAATCCTTGTCACTTGTCTTTGTGATGTTGTAGCCAGATTTAAAACCCTCCTCATAAATTGTTGGTGGGTAATAGAGATATCCAATTAATGTGAGGCCTCCCTGGTGGGGTTGGAGGTACCAGAGCATTGTATCAAGGGCAGCATTATTGTGCTGACATGTCAAAGTCACAGTCTCTCCCTCTCTGGCTGTGACTGTCCCCGGCCTCTGAGTCACCAACTCTGCCAGTGACAGACCTGCAAAGACAACATAACAATGTGATCCTGTTGTCGGGGAATCTGGGCTCAATGTGATGGGCGGATTCATGAGATGCTTAACATACACAAAGCGGGTTCATCTCAGGCACAGGGAGAGAGGGTGTGGGGGGTGAGGATAAGAAATCCTTGTAATTTCTTTAGAGTTTGCAGGGAATAGAGAGATGTTGAGAGATACTCACAGGGCCAGAGGATGGCGATGAGAGACACAGTGAGAAAGGACAGACTCATTGTTGGTCAGAGACTTGACATTAACCGTGGGATCTTCACACCAGAGCTCAGGTTTCTCTCCCTTCTCTCTCTCTCTCTATCACTCTTTATAATTCACTGGCTCAAGTCCTATTGCCTTCTCGATAGTTTTCACCCTCTATCACCCAAACTTAGGCTCTCTCCCCCATCTCTCTCTCTCTCACACGCACACTCTCTGTCTCTCTGTGTCACTGTGGACCGAAGCTCTGGTGGAGTAAATTCACCAACAGCATCAAAGTTTCTGTACCATATGTGAAGTGACTATATGCGCCCCCCCCAACCCCCATCCCCTAGTGTGACATTTGTGGGAGGTTTCAGATTGGGGAGGAAGGGGAGGTGACTTAGTTAAGCTACAGCCTCCTTCTGGGTATGGACTGGGAACAGTCAATCAGTGAAAACGTACATTTATGTAACGCCGTTCACATCGAGAGGACGTCCTAAAGCGCTGTCCAGTCAGGTAGTGACAAGAGCAGGGGGAGGGGGAGGGGGGGCAGGATGATGACGAGTAGGAAAATTGACTGTGTATTTATGGGCAAAACGCGGCAGCCGATTTGCGCTCAGCATTGTCCCCCACAAACTGTCATTGAAATGGGATTCGGAGAAAAAGGGGGGAAGATGTCAAGGGTAGGGTTCGGGGTAGGGTGAAGGAGAGCAGGAAAGCCAACTATATTTGTGGGTGAAGCGCGGCAGCCAAATTACGCACAGCAGTGTCCCCCACAAACAGTCACGGAAATGGGGCCAGGGGAGAAAGAGGGTAAGGAGGGGAGAGGGAGGGAAAGGTGGGGTGTGGTAAAGTCAGGGGGGAGAAAAGGGGGAGAAAGCGGATTAAGGAACTGCAAGTCATTTGCAAGTTTGGTCCCGTGCCTTAATCATCTATGTTGATGTGTTTTATTTTTCGAGATTATGAGGGCAGGTGTTGGTGGGGGAGGGGATGGATTGTACATCTGCGATGGTGGGGGGCGGAGGGTGGCAGTGTGGTGGAGGGAGTCTTTGTGTACCCTGGGTGAGGTTTATGTATGAGAGATCTGCCTCTCTCTCACGCTGTGCCCTTCTCTAGCAGCGCAGTAATACACCCCCTCCTGGGCTGTGTTGCTGATGGAGATCTCCAGGGAGGAATCCTTGTTGCCACCAATCTGTGTGATGTTGTAGCCAGATTTAAAACCCTCCTCATAAGTTGGGTTTGAGATAAAGGCATATCCGATCAATGTGAGGCCTCCCTGGTGGGGTTGGAGGTACCAGAGCATCGTTTGTAGGGCTGAGGTGTTCTGGTAACATCTCAAGGTCACAGTCTCTCCCTCTCTGGCTGTGACTGTCCCCGGCCACTGAGTCACCAACTCTGCCTGTGACAGACCTGCAAAGACAATTTAACAATGTGATCCTGTTGACAGGGAATCTGGATGTACTGAGGGTGTTCCTGGATTCAGTCCCTGTCTCTCTCTCTCTCTCTCACACACACACACACACAGACACATAGTGGACCCATCGCAGCCAGACTGAGGCTGCGGGAGAACAGAGAGATTGTGGGAGATACTCACAGGGCCAGAGGATGGAGATCAGAGAGACGGTGAGAAACGACAGACTCATTGTTGTTCAGAGACTTGGAACAACTTGAGGATCTTCACACTAGAGCTCAGTCTCTCTCCCTTCTCTCTCTCACCTACGCTCTTTCTGTATCTCTCTCTCTCTCTGTCTCTCCCTTCTATTCAACTTTCTCAACAACACTGCACTCTCTCCCAAACGTTGTGTGGCTCTATATACCACGCACTCTCACCTACATAGACACACAATTTCTATCTCACCCACACATTCCCTCACACTCTCTCTCTCTGTGTGTCTGTAGAATGAAGCACACCAATGCCACCAATGTGTCAACACCACATCGGAAGTCAGTGTCTCTCCTCCCTCCCCACCCACACCTCCCACCACGCAACCCTAGAAGGGAGGGGTCCAGAGAGCTTACAGTCTCCCCATGGTATGGACTGCGAACATTGGGTCGCAAAATTGGTCCCAGATTAACGGTCAGAAGCACAGAGAGCCATGTCTAAACTGGTCTTCAATCTCTTTTTCTCTCTGTCTCTCAAACGTCTGTGTGGATGTATTTTATTTTTTGCAGAGACTGACGGCAGGTGTTGGTGGCGGGAAAGGCTGGTTTGTGTGTCTGTGAGTGTGGCGAAGATACACATTGTGTACCCTGTATGAGGTTTATGTATGAGAGACCTGTCTCTCTCTCACACTGTGCCCTTGTCTAGCAGCACAGTAATACACCCCCTCCTGGGCTGTGTTGCTGATGGAGATCTTCAGTGAGGATTCCTTGTAGTCTTCAGTCTGTGTAATGGTGTAATTGGCAGCAGCAAATTCCTTCTCATTGTTTGGTTTTGACAAGTAGCCATGTCCTATCAATGTGAGGCCTCCCTGGTGGGGTTGGAGGTACCAGAGCATCGTTTGTAGGGCTGAGGTGTTCTGGTAACATCCCAAAGTCACAGTCTCTCCCTCTCTGGCTGTGACTGTCCCCGGCCACTGAGTCACCAACTCTGCCAGTGACAGACCTGCAAAGACAACACAGTGAATGTAAACCCACTGACAGGGAATCTGAGCTGAATGTCCTGTAGAAGTTCCTAGGGTTACACAAACGCACAATAAAAAAATTGGAATCACTTTGCACAGAGTGGAATGTGATACAGAATCCCAGTGGGAATGGGAGCCTGAGGGGGGATTGAGAGATGTGGAGAGATACTCACAGGGCCAGAGGATGGAGACCAGAGAGACAGTGAGAAAGTACAGATACATTGTTGGCTGAGAGTTGGTTTAACTTTGGGATCTTCACACCAGTGCCCAGTCTCTCCCCTGTGTTCTACACTCTTTCTGTATCTCTGACAGTCACTCTTTCTACTTGACTTTCACAATTACACTCCCGTCTCCACCAAATTCTTTTCTAGTTTGGTATCTCACATACACTCTCTCGCTCTCTCTCACACACACACACACTCTCTCTGTCTTTCTAATGAAGCTCTGGAAGAGTTCAAGACATCAATCACAACATTAAGTTGAAACACCCAATGGAAATGATGTTTGACCCCACCCCTCGACCCAATGTGACATTGGTGGAAGCATTGAGGTGTGGGGGAGGGGTATGTGTCTTGGTGAAGCTGCAGCCTCTGCCAGGGTATGCTAGGGTGGGGGGTCACAAAATTGGTCACAGATTCACAGTAAGACGCAGAGCACACAGTGGACAGGCGAGTTCAGATGGAGCCGTGTCTACTGTGAAGCTGAACCTCTTTGATTCTCTGTGCTGATGTGCGTAATGCTTGCAGAGGCAGGGGCCAGGTGTTGTTTGGGGAACGGCTGGTTTGCCTGTGTGTCTGTGTGTGTGTGTGTGGTGAACTGAGACGTTGTGTACCTTGTGTGAGGTTTATGTTTGAGAGATCTGTCTCTCTCTCACGCTGTGCCCTTGTCTAGCACCACAGTAATACACCCCCTCCTGGGCTGTGTTGCTGATGTTGAACTTCAGTGAGGAATCCTTGTAGTCATCACCCTCTGTAATGGTGTAGCCAGATTTAAAATCATTCTCATAATTTGGCCTGGAGTAGCTGCTATATCCTATCAATGTGAGGCCCCCCTGGTGGGGTTGGATGTACCAGAGCATTGTATCAAGGGCTGCATTATTGTGCTGACATATCAAAGTCACAATCTCTCCCTCTCTGGCTGTGACTGTCCCCGGCCTCTGAGTCACCAACTCTGCCAGTGACAGACCTGCAAAGACAACGTAACAATGTGATTCTGTTGTCGGGGAATCTGGGCTCAAAGTAATGGGCGGATTCATGAGATGCTTAACATACACAAAGCGGGTTCATCTCAGGCACAGGGAGAGAGGGGGAGCGGGGGGGATAAGAAACGCCTGTTGAATTGAGAGTTGGTGGAGAATAGAGAGATGATGAGAGGTACTCACAGGGCAACAGGATGGAGATCAGAGAGACAGTGAGAATGGACAGACCCATTGTTGATCAGAGACTTGAGACTAACCGTGGGTTCTTCACAACTCTCGCCCTCTCACTCTCTCTCTCTCTCCCTTACCCTCTCCCTCCGAAAAGCTCTTGATGTTTCAATGGTTGACTTCCTATTTCTTTCTCGAATAGCGCACCCTCTGTCACCCAAGCTTAGTCTCTCTCTCTCACGCTCACGTGATCTGTTTGTCTGTGGACTGCAGTTCTGACGAGTAAAGGCACCAGTGACCAATGTGTCGGCACCGCATGAGATGTGAGTGTCCCGCCTCCAACCCTCCAGTGTGACATTGGACGGAGGTTTGAGATGTGGGGAAGAGGAGGTGACTTAGCCAAGATACAGCCTCCCTCAGGGGAAGGGTTGGGAACAGTCGGTCGCAAAATGGGTCAAAGAGTCAGAGACAGAGGGAACAGTGTGGAGAGAGATGGACCCATGTCTACTCTAGACTTGAGTATCTTTTTTATCTCTGTCCCTCAATCAGCTGAGTTCATGATCCTGTGGGAGGTTTACGTATGACTGGGAGTCGGTCGCAAGATTGGTCCGAGCATCAGGGACAGGAACACAGAGAGAGCAATGTGGAGAGAAGGCCAGATGGATCCCTATCTAATCTGACCTTGAATATCTTTTCTCCTTGCTGTCTCCCGTCTTCTCTTCTCTTTCCCCTGAACCCCTTTTTTCTCTCTGCCTCTCAATCATCTGAGTGGATGTGTTTTATTCTTCGAGATACTGAGGGCAGGTGGTGTTGGGGGAGGGGATGGATTGTGCATCTGCGATGGTGGGGGGCGGAGGGTGGCAGTGTGGAGGAGATAGTCTTTGTGTTCCCTGTGTGAGGTTTATATATGAGAGATCTGCCTCTCTCTCACGCTGTGCCCTTTTCTAGCAGCACAGTAATACACCCCCTCCTGGGCTGTGTTGCTGATGGAGATCTCCAGGGACGAATCCTTGTCGTCACGTGTCTTCGTGATGTTGTAGCCAGATTTGAAACCCTCCTCATAAGTTGGGTTTAACAGATAAAAATAACCTATCAATGTGAGGCCTCCCTGGTGGGGTTGGATGTACCAGAGCATTGAATCAAGGGCTGATTCATTCTGGTAACATCTCAAAGTCACAGTCTCTCCCTCTCTGGCTGTGACTGTCCCCGGCCACTGAGTCACCAACTCTGCCAGTGACAGACCTGCAAAGACAATATAACAATGTGATCCTGTTGACAGGGAATCTGGATGTACTGAGGGTGTTCCTGGGTTCAGTCCCTGTCTCTCTCTCTCTCTCTCACACACACACACACACACACACAGACACACACACACACACACACACACAGACACATAGTGGACCCATCGCAGCCAGACTGAGGCTGCGGGAGAACAGAGAGATTGTGGGAGATACTCACAGGGCCAGAGGATGGAGATCAGAGAGACGGTGAGAAACGACAGACTCATTGTTGGTCAGAGACTTGGATCAACTTGAGGATCTTCACACTAGAGCTCAGTCTCCCTCCCTTCTCTCTCTGTCATACGCTCTTTCTGTATCTCTCTCTCTCTCTGTCTCTCCCTTCTATTCAACTTTCTCAACAACACTGCACTCTCTCCCAAATGTTGTGTGGCTCTATATACCACACACTCTCACCTACATAGACACACAATTTCTGCCTTTCCCACACATTCCCTCACTCTCTCTCTGTGTGTCTGTGGAATGAAGCACACCAATGCCACCAATGTGTCAGCACCACATCGGAAGTCAGTGTCTCTCCTCCCTCCCCCCCACACCCCCCAACCCCCCACCACCCAACCCTAGAAGGGAGGGGTCCAGAGAGCTTACAGTCTCCCCATGGTATGGACTGGGAACATTGGGTCGCAAGATTGGTCTCAGATTCACGGTCAGAAGCACAGAGAGCCATGTCTAAACTGGTCTTCAATCTCTTTTTCTCTCTGTCTCTTAAACGTCTGTGTTGATGTATTTTGTTTTTTGCAGAGGCTGACGGCAGGTGTTGGTGGTGGGAAAGGCTGGTTTGTGTGTCTGTGAGTGTGGCGAAGATACACGTTGTGTACCCTGTGTGAGGTTTATGTATGAGAGATCTGTCTCTCTCTCACGCTGTGCCCTTCTCTTAGCAGCACAGTAATACATCCCCTCCTGGGCTGTGTTGCTGATGGAGATCCTCAGTGAGGATTCCTTGTAGCCTTCAGTCTGTGTAATGGTGTAATTGGCAGCAGCAAATTCCTTCTCATTGTTTGGTGTTGACAATGAGCCATATCCTATCAATGTGAGGCCTCCCTGGTGGAGTTGGAGGTACCAGAGCATCATTTCTAGGGCTGAGGTGTTCTGGTAACATCCCAAGGTCACAGTCTCTCCCTCTTTGGCTGTGACTGTCCCCGGCCACTGAGTCACCAACTCTGCCAGTGACAGACCTGGAAAGACAACACAGTGAATGTAAACCCACTGACAGGGAATCTGAGCTGAATGTCCTGTAGAAGTTCCCAGGGTTACACAAACGCACAATTAAAAATTGGAATCATTTTGCACAGAGTGGAATGTGATACAGAATCCCAGTGGGAATGGTAGCCTGAGGGGGGATTGAGAGATGTGGAGAGATACTCACAGGGCCAGAGGATGGAGACCAGAGAGACAGTGAGAAAGTACAGATACATTGTTGGCTGAGAGTTGGTTTAACTTTGGGATCTTCACACCAGTGCCCAGTCTCTCCCCTGTGTTCTATACTCTTTCTGTATCTCTGACAGTCACTCTTTCTGCTTGACTTTCACAATGACACTCCCGTCTCCACCAAATTCTTTTCTAGCTTGGTATCTCACATACACTCTCTCGCTCTCTCTCACACACACACACTCCCCCTCTGTCTTTCCAGTGAAACTCTGGAAGAGTTCAAGACATCAATCACAACATTAAGTTGGAACACCCAATGGAAGTGATGTTTGACCCCACCCCTCGACCCAATGTGACATTGGTGGGAGGATTGAGGTGTGGGGGAGGGGTATGTGTCTTGGTGAAGCTAAAGCCTCTACCAGGGTATGCTAGGGTGGGGGTCACAAAATTGGTCACAGGTTCACAGTAAGACACAGAGCACACAGTGGACAGGCAAGTTCAGATGGAGCCGTGTCTACTTTGAAGCTGAATCTCTTTGATTCTCTGTGTTGATGTGCGTAATGCTTGCAGAGGCAGGGGCCAGGTGTTGTTTGGGGAACGGCTGATTTGCCTGTGTGTCTGTGTGTGTGTGGTGAACTGAGACGTTGTGTACCCTGTGTGAGGTTTATGTATGAGAGATCTGTCTCTCTCTCACACTGTGCCCTTCTCTAGCAGCACAGTAATACACCCCCTCCTGGGCTGTGTTGGTGATGTTGATCTTCAGTGAGGAATCCTTGTAGTCATCACTCTGTGTAATGGTGTAGCCAGATTTAAAATTATTCTCATAATTTGGCCTGGAGTTGCTGCTATATCCTATCAATGTGAGGCCTCCCTGGTGGGGTTGGATGTACCAGAGCATTGTACGAAGCAAAGTATTGTCGTGGTGACATGTCAAAGTCACAGTCGCTCCCTCTCTGGCTGTGACTGTCCCCGGCCTCTGAGTCACCAACTCTGCCAGTGACAGACCTGCAAAGACAATGTAACAATGTGATCCTGTTGTCGGGGAATCTGGGCTCAATGTGATGGGTGGATTCATGAGATGCTTAACATACACAAAGAGGGTTCATCTCGGGCACAGGGAGAGGCAGGGGATGGGATAAGCTGAGATAAACGTCTGTTGGATTGAGAGTTGGTGGAGAATAGAGAGATGATGAGAGTTACTCACAGGTCCAAAGGATGGAGATCAGAGAGACAGTGAGAATGGACAGACCCATTGTTGGTCAGAGACTTGAGACTAACCGTGGGTTCTTCACAACAAAGCTACGGTTTCTCTCGCCCTCTCACTCTCTCTCTCTCTCCCTTACCCTCTCCCTCTGAAATGCTCTTTATATTTCAATGGTTGACTTCCTATTTCTTTCTCAAATAGCGCACCCTCTGTCACCCAAGCTTAGTCTCTCTCTCTCACGCTCACGTGATCTGTTTCTCTGTGGACTGAAGCTCTGACGAGTAAAGGCACCAGTGACCAATGTGTCGGCACCACATGAGATGTGAGTGTCCCGCCTCCAACCCTCCAGTGTGACATTGGACGGAGGTTTGAGATGTGGGGAAGAGGAGGTGACTTAGTGAAGCTACAGCCTCCCTCAGGGTAAGGGTTGGGAACAGTCGGTCGCAAAATGGGTCAAAGAGTCAGAGACAGAGGGAACAGTGTGGAGAGAGATGGACCCATGTCTACTCTAGACTTGAGTATCTTTTTTATGTCTGTCCCTCAATCAGCTGAGTTCATGATCCTGTGGGAGGTTTACGTATGACTGGGAGTCGGTCGCAAGATTGGTCCCAGCTTCAGGGACAGGAACACAGAGAGGGCAACGTGGAGAGAAGGCCAGATGGATCCCTATCTAATCTGGCCTTGAATATCTTTTCTCCTTGCTGTCTCCCGTCTTCTCTTCTCTTTCCCCTGAACCCTTTTTTTCTCTCTGTCTTTCAATCATCTGAGTGGATGTGTTTTATTTAACGAGATACTGAGGGCAGGTGGTGGTGGGGGAGGGGATGGATTGTGCATCTGCGATGGTGGGGGGCGGAGGGTGGCAGTGTGGTGGAGGGAATCTTTGTGTTTTCTGTGTGAACTTTATGTATGAGAGATCTGCCTCTCTCTCACACTGTGCCCTTCTCTAGCAGCACAGTAATACACCCCCTCCTGGGCTGTGTTGTTGATGGAGATCTCCAGGGAGGATTCCTTCTTGCCTTCTGACTTTGTGATGTTGTAGCCAGATTTAAAACCAGCCTCATAATAGATTTTTGCATAATAGACATATCCAATTAATGTGAGGCCTCCCTGATGGGGTTGGAGGTACCACAGCATTACATCATATTCTGTGTCATTCTGGTAACATCTCAAGGTCACAGTCTCTCCCTCTCTGGCTGTGACAGTCCCCGGCCACTGAGTCACCAACTCTGCCAGTGACAGACCTGCAAAGACAATGTAAGATCCATCATTCTGCCCACAGGGAATGTCCTGGTCTGATTCCCGGGATCACAGACACAAGCACACCCACACATACAGACACACACTCACAGAAAACTGGGATGTTATGAAATCCCAGTGGAATTGGGAGCCTGGGGGGGAATTGAGAGATGTGGAGAGATACTCACATGGCCAGAGGATGGAGACCAGAGAGACAGTGAGAAAGGACAGACTCATTGTTGGCAGAGACTTGGAGTAACCTTGGGACCTTCCCACCAGAGCTAAGCTTATGCTCTTTCTTTGTCTCCCGTACTCTTGTCTTTGCAGTAACTTTCTTAACTACATTCCCCTCTCAGCAAACCGTTGTCCAGCTGTATCTCTCACTGTCTCTCTCTCTCGCTCTCACACACACACACGGTATCTCTGTATCTCTGAGGAGTGAACCTCTGGCAAAGTAAAGGCACCAATAGTATTCAGTGTCGGCACCAGATCGGAAGTGGCCAGCCCTTTCCGCACCCCCCTACCCACTCCCCCCCACCCACCACACACCACACGCACTCACACTTGGTGTTACATTAGTGGGAGCTGAAGATGCAGGGGAGGGGAGGGGAGATTGTGAAGCTACAGCCTGCCTCAGGCTTTACAATAGAAGGTCATAGCATAGGCCTTGGAGTCGGAGACATAGATACAGAAGGAACAGTTTGGAGGGTAGGACAGACAGAGCTGGAACTACTTTGACATCAACGTCTTTTATTCTCTGTCTCTCAATCGTCTGTGTTGATGTGTTTTATTTTTGCAGAGACAAAGGACAGGTGTTGGTGGGGGGCAGGAGCTGGCTTCTATGTCTGGCTCTGTGTGTGTGTCTGTGTGGTTGATCGAGTCATTGTGTTTTCTGCGTGAGGTTTATGTATGAGAGATCTGTCTCTCTCTCACGCTGTGCCCTTCTCTAGCAGCACAGTAATACACCCCCTCCTGGGCTGTGTTGCTGATGGAGATCTCCAGGGAGGAATCCTTGTTGCCACCAGTCTTTGTGATGTTGTAGCCAGATTTAAAACCCTCCTCATAAGTTGGGTTTAACAGATAAAAATAACCGATCAATGTGAGGCCTCCATGATGGGGTTGGAGGTACCAGAGCATTGTATTCAGGGCTGATTCATTCTGGTAACATCTCAAGGTCACAGTCTCTCCCTCTCTGGCTGTGACTGTCCCCGGCCACTGAGTCACCAACTCTGCCAGTGACAGACCTGCAAAGACAATATAACAATGTGATCCTGTTGACAGGGAATCTGGTTGTACTGAGGGTGTTCCTGGGTTAATGTCCCTGTCTCTCTCTCTCTCTCTCTCACACACACACACACACACATAGACACACACACACACACACACACACACACACAGACACATAGTGGACCCATCGCAGCCAGACTGGGAGTCTGAGGGAGAACAGAGAGATTGTGGGAGATACTCACAGGGCCAGAGGATGGAGATCAGAGAGACGGTGAGAAACGACAGACTCATTGTTGGTCAGAGACTTGGATCAACTTGAGGATCTTCACACTAGAGCTCAGTCTCTCTCCCGTCTCTCTCTCACATACGCTCTTTCTGTATCTCTCTCTCTCTGTCTCTCCCTTCTATTCAACTTTCTCAACAACACTGCACACTGTCTCAAACGTTGTGTAGCTCTATATACCACACACTCTCACCTACATAGACACACAATTTCTGCCTTACCCACACATTCCCTCACACTCTCTCTGTCTCTGTGTGTCTGTGGAATGAAGCAAACCAATGCCACCAATGTGTCAGCACCACATCGGAAGTCAGTGTCTCTCCTCCCCTCCCACCACCCAACCCTAGAACGGAGGGGTCCAGAAAGCTTACAGTCTCCCCATGGTATGGACTGGGAACATTGGGTCGCAAGATTGGTCTCAGATTCACGGTCAGAAGCACAGAGAGCCATGTCTAAACTGGTCTTCAATCTCTTTTTCTCTCTGTCTCTCAAACGTCTGTGTTGATGTATTTTGTTTTTTGCAGAGGCTGACGGCAGGTGTTGGTGGTGGGAAAGGCTGGTTTGTGTGTATGTGAGTGTGGCGAAGATACACATTGTGTACCCTGTGTGAGGTTTATGTATGAGAGATCTGTCTCTCTCTCACACTGTGCCCTTCCCTTAGCAGCACAGTAATACACCCCCTCCTGGGCTGTGTTGCTGATGGAGATCTTCAGTGAGGATTCCTTGTAGCCTTCAGTCTGTGTAATGGTGTAATTGGCAGCAGCAAATTCCTTCTCATTGCTTGGTGTTGACAATGAGCCATATCCTATCAATGTGAGGCCTCCCTGGTGGAGTTGGAGGTACCAGAGCATCGTTTGGAGGGCTGAGGTGTTCTGGTAACATCCCAAGGTCACAGCCTCTCCCTCTCTGGCTGTGACTGTCCCCGGCCACTGAGTCACCAACTCTGCCAGTGACAGACCTGCAAAGACAACACAGTGAATGTAAACCCACTGACAGGGAATCTGAGCTGAATGTCCTGTAGAAGTTCCCAGGGTTACACAAATGCACAATAAAAAATTGGAATCATTTTGCACAGAGTGGAATGTGATACAAAATCCCAGTGGGAATGGGAGCCTGAGGGGGGATTGAGAGATGTGGAGAGATACTCACAGGGCCAGAGGATGGAGACCAGAGAGACAGTGAGAAAGTACAGATACATTGTTGGCTGAGAGTTGGTTTAACTTTGGGATCTTCACACCAGTGCCCAGTCTCTCCCCTGTGTTCTACACTCTTTCTGTATCTCTGACAGTCACTCTTTCTACTTGACTTTCACAATTACACTCCCGTCTCCACCAAATTATTTTCTAGCTTGGTATCTCACATACACTCTCTCGCTCTCTCACACACACACACACTCTCCCTCTGTCTTTCTAATGAAGCTCTGGAAAAGTTCAAGACATCAATCACAACATTAAGTTGGAACACCCAATGGAAGTGATGTTCAACCCCACCCCTCGACCCAATGTGACATTGGTGGAAGCATTGAGATGTGGGGGAGGGGTATGTGTCTTGGTGCAGCTACAGCCTCTACCAGGGTATGCTAGGGTGGGGGTCACAAAATTGGTCACAGATTCACAGTAAGACACAGAGCACACAGTGGACAGGCGAGTTCAGATGGAGCCGTGTCTACTGTGAAGCTGAACCTCTTTGATTCTGTGTGTTGATGTGCGTAATGCTTGCAGAGGCAGGTGTTGTTTGGGGAACGGCTGGTTTGCCTGTGTGTCTGTGTGTGTGTGTGGTGAACTGAGACGTTGTGTATCCTGTGTGAGGTTTATGTATGAGAGATCTGTCTCTCTCTCACACTGTGCCCTTCTCTAGCAGCACAGTAATACACCCCCTCCTGGGATGTGTTGCTGATGTTGATCTTCAGTGAGGAATCCTTGTAGTCACTAGTCTGTGTAATGGTGTAGCCAGAATTAAAATTATTCTCATAATTTGGGATGGAGTATCTGCTATATCCGATCAACGTGAGGCCTCCCTGGTGGGGTTGGAGGTACCAGAGCATTGTATCAAGAGCTGATTCATTCTGGTAACATCTCAAGGTCACAGTCTCTCCCTCTCTGGCTGTGACTGTCCCCGGCCACTGAGTCACCAACTCTGCCAGTGACAGACCTGCAAAGACAATGTAACATCCATCATCCTGCCCACAGGGAATGTCCTGGTCTGACTCCCGGGATCACAGACACACACAGACACATACAGACACACACACACACATAAATACACTCAACATATACGCAAACACAGGTGAGCATCACCCCAGGCAGAAGGAGTGGAGGATGTTATGAAATCCCAGTGCAAATGTGAGCCTGAGGGGGAATTGAAAGATGTGGAGAGATACTCACAGGGCCAGAGGATGGAGACCAGAGAGACAGTGAGAAAAGACAGACTCATTGTTGGCGGAGACTTGGATTAACCTTGGGATCTTCACACCATAGCTCCAGTTTGTCTCCCGCCTCTCTCTCTCTCTCTGAAACGGTCTTTCTGAATAACTAACCTCTGGCACGCAAACTTAGTCTCCCTCTCTCTATCTCTCTCTCACACACACACAAATATGCTCTGTTTTCTCTGTCACTGTGGACTTAAACTCTGGCAAAAAATAGGCACCAATGACACCAAAGTGTAATCAGCACATGGAAAGTGGGTGTCCCTCCCCCCAGCCCCCAGTGTGACATTGGTGGGAGGTTTGAAATGTGGGGGAGGGGAGGCGTTATGGACAGGCATTAAGGACACACACAACAAGTTGGATCACTTAGGACTGGGAGAGGGACGTGCTGTGAGATTTCCGTGGATTTAAAAAGTTTGTGAGTAACAGGGAGATGTTGAGAATCACTCACAGGGTCAGAGGATGGAGACCAGAGAGATGGTGAGAGAGCACAGACTCATTGTTCAGCAGAGACTTGGACTAGCTTTGGGATCTTCACACCAATAATCTTTCCATTCTTCTGCGCTGCTTCTGTATCTCTCACAGTCACTCTATTCTATTTAACTTTCCCAATGACACTCCAGTCTCTCCCAAATGTGGTCTAGCTCTGTACCTCACCCTCTATCTCTCTCTCTCTCTCTCTCTCTCTCTCGCTCTCGCTCTCGCACACACACACACACAGACAATCTCGCTCTGGTTCTGTTTCCTTGGCAGGAACCTCTGGTGAAGTAAAGACACCAATGATGCCAAACTGTTGGAACCCTCCAAAGGAAGCCTTAACCCCATTCCACTCCATCCCGACTCAGAGCGACGTTGCTGGGTGGTTTGAGTTGTGGGGGAGAGGTATCTGTCTCAGTGAAGCTGCAGCCCCCACCAGGATATGGTACGGGAAGGCTTGGGTAGGTCACAAAATTGGTCACAGATTCACAGAACCACACATAGGACACAGTGGACAGGAGAGTCGAGATGGAGCCGTGTCTACTCTGATGCTGAACCTCTTTTATTCTCTATGTTGATGTGCTTAATGCTTGCAGAGGCTGGGGGCAGGTGTTGGTGGGGGAACGGCTGGTTTGTCTGTGTGTGTGTGTGTGTAGTGAACTGCGACGTTGTGTATCCTGTGTGAGGTTTATGTATGAGAGATCTGTCTCTCTCTCACGCTGTGCCCTTGTCTAGCAGCACAGTAATACACCCCCTCCTGGGCTGTGTTGCTGATGGAAATCTTCAGTGAGGATTCCTTGTAGTCACTAGTCTGTGTAATGGTGTAATTGGCAGCAGCAAATTCCTTCTCATTCTTTGGTGTTGATAAGTAGCCATGTCCTATCAATGTGAGGCCTCCCTCATGGGGTTGGAGGTACCAGAGCATTGTATTCAGGGCTGATTCATTCTGGTAACATCTCAAAGTCACAGTCTCTCCCTCTCTGGCTGTGACTGTCCCCGGCCACTGAGTCACCAACTCTGCCAGTGACAGACCTGCAAAGACAACAGAACAATGTGATCCCGCCGACAGGGAATCTGGGCTGAATGTCTTATAGAATATAGAAGTTCTCAGTATTACGTACACACAAAAAAACAAAAGGAGGCATCATCTTGGACACAGAGTGGAATGTGATATAAAATCCCAGTGGGAATGGGAGCCTGATGGGTATTCAAAGATGTGGACAGATACTCACAAGGCCACAGGGTGGAGACCAGAGAGACAGTGAGAAAGCACAGAAACATTGTTGGCGTAAAGTTGGATTAGCCTTGGGATCTTCACACCAGTGCACAGTATCTCTCCTGCCTTCTACACTCTTTCTCTATCTGTCACAATCACTCTTTCTTTTTAACTTTCCCAATGACACTCCCGTCTCTACCAAATATTTTCTAGCTTGGTATCTCACAAACACACTCTGTCTCTCGCACATACACATACACTCACACACAAACTAACTCTCCCTCTGTCTTTGACGTGAACCTCTGGCAGAGTTCAAGCCACGAATGATACCAAAAAGTTCGCCTTGTTGCAAGCGAGCCTTGACCCCACCCCCTCCTCTCGACCCAATGTGACATTGGTGGGAGGATTGAGGTGTGGGGGAGGGGTATATGTCTTGGTGAAGCTACAGCCTCCGCCAGGGTATGGTAGGGGAGGGGGTCGCAAAATTGGTCACAGATTCACAGTAAGACACAGAGCACACAGTGGACAGGAGAGTCGAGATGGAGCCGTGTCTACTGTGAAGCTGAACCTCTTTGATTCTCTGTGTTGATGTGCGTAATGCTTGCAGAGGCTGGGGGCAGGTGTGTGGAAGTATAATTAAACATATACCCGTGTGATCAAACTATATTATAATTAGAACTAATATTGTGATAATTACTAACCTCATTAAAGTAAAACAGACACATATACTGATCTAGTTGAACTAAAAGAACTCTCAGTATCTTGGTATTCAAAGAAGGTCTGGTAAACACTCATTTCTCACGGGAACAGACAGGCCTTGAGCCGGGTGGTACCACTGATGCCAGCAGCTATACCTATCTCCATGTGACTTTGATAAGTAATTACGTGTGTTAAGATAGCATTCATTTCTGTCCATTCCCTCTGTAATTCAACTAATACATTGTGTATTGTTTTAAGTGTATAAAAGGAGGAGTTGGACTGTTCCAAACTCAGAGGACAAGGGCGACTCCCATTGAGAGACGCATATTCTCCTCTCCTTTTCTAGTATCGTATTAATAAAGCGCATTCTAATTATCGGTTTGAAGTGTTGTTTTCTAATAGATAGAGAAATAATACTACACAAATATCGGATTCAACAGGTGTTGGTGGGTGAACGGCTGGTTTGTCTGTGTGTGTGTCTGTGGTGAACTGTGACATTGTCTATCCCGTGTGAGGTTTATGTATGAGAAATCTGTCTCTCTCTCACGCTGTGCCCTTCTCTAGCAGCACAGTAATACACCCCCTCCTGGGCTGTGTTGCTGATGTTGATCTTCAGTGAGGAAGCCTTGTTGCCATCACTCTGTGTAATGTTGTAGCCAGATTTAAAATTATTCTCATAATTTGGCCTGGAGTAGCTGCTATATCCTATCAATGTGAGGCCTCCCTGGTGGGGTTGGAGGTACCAGAGCATTGTATCAAGGGCTGCATTATTGTGCTGACATGTCAAAGTCACAGTGTCTCCCTCTCTGGCTGTGACTGTCCCCGGCCTCTGAGTCACCAACTCTGCCAGTGACAGACCTGCAAAGACAACATAACAATGTGATCCAGTTGTCGGGGAATCTGGGATCAATGTGATGGGCGGATTCATGAGATGCTTAACATACACAAAGTGGGTTCATCTCGGGCAGAGGGAGGGGATGGGATAAGCAACGTCTGTTGAATTGAGAGTTGTTGGGGAATATAGAGATGATGAGAGGTACTCACAGGGCCACAGGATGGAGATCAGACAGACAGTGAGAATCGACAGACCCATTGCTGGTCAGAGACTTGAGACTAACCGTGGGTTCTTCACAACAGAGCTACAGTTTATCTCGCCCTCACTCTCTCTCTCCCTTACCCTCTCCCTCTGAAACGCTCTTTATATTCCAATGGTTGACTTCCTATTTCTTTCTCAAATAGCGCACCCTCTGTCACCCAAGCTTAGTCACTCTCTCTCTCACGCTCACGTGATCTGTTTCTCTGTGGACTGAAGCTCTGACGAGTAAAGGCACCAGTGACCAATGTGTCGGCACCACATGAGATGTGAGTGTCCCGCCTCCAACCCTCCAGTGTGACATTGGACGGAGGTTTGAGATGTGGGGAAGAGGAGGTGACTTAGCCAAGCTACAGCCTCCCTCAGGGTAAGGGTTGGGAACAGTCGGTCGCAAAATGGGTCAAAGAGTCAGAGACAGAGGGAACAGTGTGGAGAGAGATGGACCCATGTCTACTCTAGACTTGAGTATCTTTTTTATCTCTGTCCCTCAATCAGCTGAGTTCATGATCCTGTGGGAGGTTTACGTATGACTGGGAGTCGGTCGCAAGATTGGTCCGAGCATCAGGGACAGGAACACAGAGAGAGCAATGTGGAGAGAAGGCCAGATGGATCCCTATCTAATCTGGCCTTGAATATCTTTTCTCCTTGCTGTCTCCCGTCTTCTCTTCTCTTTCCCCTGAACCCCTTTTTTCTCTCTGCCTCTCAATCATCTGAGTGGATGTGTTTTATTCTTCGAGATACTGAGGGCAGGTGGTGTTGGGGGAGGGGATGGATTGTGCATCTGCGATGGTGGGGGGTGGAGGGTGGCAGCGTGGTGGAGATAGTCTTTGTGTTCCCTGTGTGAGGTTTATGTATGAGAGATCTGTCTCTCTCTCACACTGTGCCCTTTTCTAGCAGCACAGTAATACACCCCCTCCTGGGCTGTGTTGCTGATGGAGATCTCCAGGGACGAATCCTTGTCGTCACGTGTCTTCGTGATGTTGTAGCCAGATTTGAAACCCTCCTCATAAGTTGGGTTTAACAGATAAAAATAACCTATCAATGTGAGGCCTCCCTGGTGGGGTTGGATGTACCAGAGCATTGAATCAAGGGCTGATTCATTCTGGTAACATCTCAAAGTCACAGTCTCTCCCTCTCTGGCTGTGACTGTCCCCGGCCACTGAGTCACCAACTCTGCCAGTGACAGACCTGCAAAGACAATATAACAATGTGATCCTGTTGACAGGGAATCTGGATGTACTGAGGGTGTTCCTGGGTTCAGTCCCTGTCTCTCTCTCTCTCTCTCTCACACACACACACAGACACATAGTGGACCCATCGCAGCCAGACTGAGGCTGCGGGAGAACAGAGAGATTGTGGGAGATACTCACAGGGCCAGAGGATGGAGATCAGAGAGACGGTGAGAAACGACAGACACATTGTTGGTCAGAGACTTGGATCAACTTGAGGATCTTCACACTAGAGCTCAGTCTCCCTCCCTTCTCTCTCTCTCATATGCTCTTTCTGTATCTCTCTCTCTCTCTGTCTCTCCCTTCTATTCAACTTTCTCAACAACACTGCACTCTCCCAAATGTTGTGTGGCTCTATATACCACACACTCTCACCTACATAGACACACAATTTCTGCCTTTCCCACACATTCCCTCACTCTCTCTCTGTGTGTCTGTGGAATGAAGCACACCAATGCCACCAATGTGTCAGCACCACATCGGAAGTCAGTGTCTCTCCTCCCTCCCCCCCACACCCCCACACCACCCAACCCTAGAAGGGAGGGGTCCAGAGAGCTTACAGTCTCCCCATGGTATGGACTGGGAACATTGGGTCGCAAGATTGGTCTCAGATTCACGGTCAGAAGCACAGAGAGCCATGTCTAAACTGGTCTTCAATCTCTTTTTCGCTCTGTCTCTCAAACGTCTGTGTTGATGTATTTTGTTTTTTGCAGAGGCTGACGGCAGGTGTTGGTGGTGGGAAAGGCTGGTTTGTGTGTCTGTGAGTGTGGCGAAGATGCACGTTGTGTACCCTGTGTGAGGTTTATGTATGAGAGACCTGTCTCTCTCTCACACTGTGCCCTTGTCTAGCAGCACAGTAATACACCCCCTCCTGGGCTGTGTTGCTGATGGAGATCTTCAGTGAGGATTCCTTGTAGTCTTCAGTCAGTGTAATGGTGTAATTGGCAGCAGCAAATTCCTTCTCATTGTTTGGTTTTGACAAGTAGCCATGTCCTATCAATGTGAGGCCTCCCTGGTGGGGTTGGAGGTACCAGAGCATCGTTTGTAGGGCTGAGGTGTTCTGGTAACATCCCAAAGTCACAGTCTCTCCCTCTCTGGCTGTGACTGTCCCCGGCCACTGAGTCACCAACTCTGCCAGTGACAGACCTGGAAAGACAACACAGTGAATGTAAACCCACTGACAGGGAATCTGAGCTGAATGTCCTGTAGAAGTTCCTAGGGTTACACAAACGCACAATAAAAAAATTGGAATCACTTTGCACAGAGTGGAATGTGATACAGAATCCCAGTGGGAATGGGAGCCTGAGGGGGGATTGAGAGATGTGGAGAGATACTCACAGGGCCAGAGGATGGAGACCAGAGAGACAGTGAGAAAGTACAGATACATTGTTGGCTGAGAGTTGGTTTAACTTTGGGATCTTCACACCAGTGCCCAGTCTCTCCCCTGTGTTCTACACTCTTTCTGTATCTCTGACAGTCACTCTTTCTGCTTGACTTTCACAATGACACTCCCGTCTCCACGAAATTATTTTCCAGCTTGGTATCTCACATACACTCTCTCGCTCTCTCTCACACACACACACTCTCCCTCTGTCTTTCTAATGAAGCTCTGGAAGAGTTCAAGACATCAATCACAACATTAAGTTGGAACACCCAATGGAAATGATGTTTGACCCCACCCCTCGACCCAATGTGACATTGGTGGGAGGATTGAGGTGTGGGGGAGGGGTATGTGTCTTGGTGAAGCTACAGCCTCTGCCAGGGTATGCTAGGGTGGTGGGTCACAAAATTGGTCACAGGTTCACAGTAAGACACAGAGCACACAGTGGACAGGCGAGTTCTGAGATGGAGCCGTGTCTACTCTGAAGCTGAACCTCTTTGATTCTCTGTGTTGATGTGCGTAATGCTTGCAGAGGCAGGTGTTGTTTGGGGAACGGCTGGTTTGCCTGTGTGTCTGTGTGTGTGTGTGTGGTGAACTGAGACGTTTTGTACCCTGTGTGAGGTTTATGTATGAGAGATCTGTCTCTCTCTCACGCTGTGCCCTTCTCTAGCAGCACAGTAATACACCCCCTCCTGGGATGTGTTGCTGATGTTGATCTTCAGTGAGGAATCCTTGTAGTCACTAGTCTGTGTAATGGTGTAGCCAGATTTAAAATTATTCTCGTAATTTGGGATGGAGTATCTGCTATATCCGATCAATGTGAGGCCTCCCTGGTGGGGTTGGAGGTACCAGAGCATTGTATCAAGGGCTGATTCATTCTGGTAACATCTCAAGGTCACAGTCTCTCCCTCTCTGGCTGTGACTGTCCCCGGCCACTGAGTCACCAACTCTGCCAGTGACAGACCTGCAAAGACAATGTAACATCCATCATCCTGCCCACTAGGAATGTCCTGGTCTGACACCCGGGATCACAGACACACATACAGACACACACAGACACATACAGTCACACACACACATAAATACACTCAACATATACGCAAACACAGGTGAGCATCACCCCAGGCAGAGGGAGTGGAGGATGTTATGAAATCCCAGTGCAAATGTGAGCCTGAGGGGGAATTGAAAGATGTGGAGAGATACTCACAGGGCCAGAGGATGGAGACCAGAGAGACAGTGAGAAAAGACAGACTCATTGTTGGCGGAGACTTGGATTAACCTTGGGATCTTCACACCAGAGCTCCGGTTTGTCTCCCGCCTCTCTCTCTCTCTCTGAAACGGTCTTTCTGAATAACTAACCTCTGGCACGCAAACTTAGTCTCTCTCTCTCTATCTCTCTCTCACACACACACAAATACTCTCTGTTTTCTCTGTCACTGTGGACTTAAGCTCTGGCAAAAAATAGGCACCAATGACACCAAAGTGTAATCAGCACATGGAAAGTGGGTGTCCCTCCCCCCAGCCACCAGTGTGACATTGGTGGGAGGTTTGAAATGTGGGGGAGGGGAGGCGTTATGGACAGGCATTAAGGACACACACAACAAGTTGGATCACTTAGGACTGGGAGAGGGACGTGCTGTGAGATTTCCGTGGATTTAAAAAGTTTGTGAGTAACAGGGAGATGTTGAGAATCACTCACAGGGTCAGAGGATGGAGACCAGAGAGATGGTGAGAGAGCACAGACTCATTGTTCAGCAGAGACTTGGACTAGCTTTGGGATCTTCACACCAATAATCTTTCCATTCTTCTGCGCTGCTTCTGTATCTCTCACAGTCACTCTATTCTATTTAACTTTCCCAATGACACTCCAGTCTCTCCCAAATGTGGTCTAGCTCTGTACCTCACCCTCTCTCTCTCTCTCTCTCTCTCTCTCGCTCTCGCACACACACACACACAGACAATCTCGCTCTGGTTCTGTTTCCTTGGCAGGAAGCTCTGGTGAAGTAAAGACACCAATGATGCCAAACTGTTGGAACCCTCCAAAGGAAGCCTTAACCCCATTCCACTCCATCCCGACCCAGAGCGACGTTGCTGGGTGGTTTGAGTTGTGGGGGAGAGGTATCTGTCTCAGTGAAGCTGCAGCCTCCACCAGGATATGGTACGGGAAGGCTTGGGTAGGTCACAAAATTGGTCACAGATTCACAGAACCACACATAGGACACAGTGGACAGGAGAGTCGAGATGGAGCCATGTCTACTCTGATGCTGAGCCTCTTTTATTCTCTATGTTGATGTGCCTAATGCTTGCAGAGGCTGGGGGCAGGTGTTGGTGGGGGAACGGCTGGTTTGTCTGTGTGTGTGTGTGTGTAGTGAACTGCGACGTTGTGTATCCTGTGTGAGGTTTATGTATGAGAGATCTGTCTCTCTCTTACGCTGTGCAGGTGTGTGGAAGTATAATTAAACATATACCCGTGTGATCAAACTATATTATAATTAGAACTAATATTGTGATAATTACTAACCTCATTAAGGTAAAACAGACACATATACTGATCTAGTTGAACTAAAAGAACTCTCAGTATCTTGGTATTCAAAGAAGGTCTGGTCAACACTCATTTCTCACGGGAACAGACAGGCCTTGAGCCGGGTGGTACCACTGATGCCAGCAGCTATACCTATCTCCATGTGACTTTGATAAGTAATTACGTGTGTTAAGATAGCATTCATTTCTGTCCATTCCCTCTGTAATTCAACTAATACATTGTGTATTGTTTTAAGTGTATAAAAGGAGGAGTTGGACTGTTCCAAACTCAGAGGACAAGGGCGACTCCCATTGAGAGACACATATTCTCCTCTCCTTTACTAGTATGGTATTAATAAAGCGCATTCTAATTATCGGTTTGAAGTGTTGTTTTCTAATAGATAGAGAAATAATACTACACAAATATCGGATTCAACAGGTGTTGGTGGGTGAACGGCTGGTTTGTCTGTGTGTGTGTCTGTGGTGAACTGTGACATTGTCTATCCCGTGTGAGGTTTATGTATGAGAAATCTGTCTCTCTCTCACGCTGTGCCCTTCTCTAGCAGCACAGTAATACACCCCCTCCTGGGCTGTGTTGCTGATGTTGATCTTCAGTGAGGAAGCCTTGTTGCCATCACTCTGTGTAATGTTGTAGCCAGATTTAAAATTATTCTCATAATTTGGCCTGGAGTAGCTGCTATATCCTATCAATGTGAGGCCTCCCTGGTGGGGTTGGATGTCCCAGAGCATTGTATCAAGGGCAGCATTATTGTGCTGACATGTCAAAGTCACAATCTCTCCCTCTCTGGCTGTGACTGTCCCCGGCCTCTGAGTCACCAACTCTGCCAGTGACAGACCTGCAAAGACAACGTAACAATGTGATCCTGTTGTCGGGGAATCTGGGCTCAAAGTAATGGGCGGATTCATGAGATGCTTAACATACACAAAGTGGGTTCATCTCTGGCACAGGGAGAGAGGGGGAGCGGGGGGGATAAGAAACGCCTGTTGAATTGAGAGTTGGTGGAGAATAGAGAGATGATGAGAGGTACTCACAGGGCAACAGGATGGAGATCAGAGAGACAGTGAGAATGGACAGACCCATTGTTGGTCAGAGACTTGAGACTAACCGTGGGTTCTTCACAACTCTCGCCCTCTCACTCTCTCTCTCTCTCCCTTACCCTCTCCCTCCGAAAAGCTCTTGATGTTTCAATGGTTGACTTCCTATTTCTTTCTCGAATAGCGCACCCTCTGTCACCCAAGCTTAGTCTCTCTCTCTCACGCTCACGTGATCTGTTTCTCTGTGGACTGCAGTTCTGACGAGTAAAGGCACCAGTGACCAATGTGTCGGCACCACATGAGATGTGAGTGTCCCGCCTCCAACCCTCCAGTGGGACATTGGACGGAGTTTTGAGATGTGGGGAAGAGGAGGTGACTTAGCCAAGATACAGCCTCCCTCAGGGGAAGGGTTGGGAACAGTCGGTCGCAAAATGTGTCAAAGAGTCAGAGACAGAGGGAACAGTGTGGAGAGAGATGGACCCATGCCTACTCTAGACTTGAGTATCTTTTTTCTCTCTGTCCCTCAATCAGCTGAGTTCATGATCCTGTGGGAGGTTTACGTATGACGGGGAGTCGGTCGCAAGATTGGTCCCAGCTTCAGGGACAGGAACACAGAGAGAGCAATGTGGAGAGAAGGCCAGATGGATCCCTATGTAATCTGGCCTTGAATATCTTTTCTCCTTGCTGTCTCCCGTCTTCTCTGCTCTTTCCCCTGAACCGCTTTTTTCTCTCTGCCTCTCAATCATCTGTGTTGATGTGTTTTATTCTTCGAGATACTGAGGGCAGGTGGTGTTGGGGGAGGGGATGGATTGTGCATCTGCGATGGTGGGGGGTGGAGGGTGGCAGCGTGGTGGAGATAGTCTTTGTGTTCCCTGTGTGAGGTTTATGTATGAGAGATCTGCCTCTCTCTCACGCTGTGCCCTTCTCTAGCAGCACAGTAATACACCCCCTCCTGGGCTGTGTTGCTGATGGAGATCTCCAGGGACGAATCCTTGTCGTCACGTGTCTTCGTGATGTTGTAGCCAGATTTGAAACCCTCCTCATAAGTTGGGTTTAACAGATAAAAATAACCTATCAATGTGAGGCCTCCCTGGTGGGGTTGGATGTACCAGAGCATTCTATCAAGGGCTGATTCATTCTGGTAACATCTCAAAGTCACAGTCTCTCCCTCTCTGGCTGTGACTGCCCCCGGCCACTGAGTCACCAACTCTGCCAGTGACAGACCTGCAAAGACAATTTAACAATGTGATCCTGTTGACAGGGAATCTGGATGTACTCAGGGTGTTCCTGGATTCAGTCCCTGTCTCTCTCTCTCTCACACAGACACACACACACACAGACACATAGTGGACCCATCGCAGCCAGACTGGGAGTCTGAGGGAGAACAGAGAGATTGTGGGAGATACTCACAGGGCCAGAGGATGGAGATCAGAGAGACGGTGAGAAACGACAGACACATTGTTGGTCAGAGACTTGGATCAACTTGAGGATCTTCACACTAGAGCTCAGTCTCCCTCCCTTCTCTCTCTGTCATACGCTCTTTCTGTATCTCTCTCTCTCTCTGTCTCTCCCTTCTATTCAACTTTCTCAACAACACTGCACTCTCTCCCAAATGTTGTGTGGCTCTATATAGCACACACTCTCACCTACATAGACACACAATTTCTGCCTTTCCCACACATTCACTCTCTCTCTCTCTGTGTGTCTGTGGAATGAAGCACACCAATGCCACCAATGTGTCAGCACCACATCGGAAGTCAGTGTCTCTCCTCCCTCCCCCCCACACCCCCCAACCCCCCACCACCCAACCCTAGAAGGGAGGGGTCCAGAGAGCTTACAGTCTCCCCATGGTATGGACTGGGAACATTGGGTCGCAAGATTGGTCTCAGATTCACGGTCAGAAGCACAGAGAGCCATGTCTAAACTGGTCTTCAATCTCTTTTTCGCTCTGTCTCTCAAACGTCTGTGTTGATGTATTTTGTTTTTTGCAGAGGCTGACGGCAGGTGTTGGTGGCGGGAAAGGCTGGTTTGTGTGTCTGTGAGTGTGGCGAAGATACACATTGTGTACCCTGTGTGAGGTTTATGTATGAGAGACCTGTCTCTCTCTCACGCTGTGCCCTTCTCTTAGCAGCACAGTAATACATCCCCTCCTGGGCTGTGTTGCTGATGGAGATCTTCAGTGAGGATTCTTTATAGCCTTCAATCTGTGTAATGGTGTAATTGGCAGCAGCAAATTCCTTCTCATTGTTTGGTGTTGACAATGAGCCATATCCTATCAATGTGAGGCCTCCCTGGTGGGGTTGGAGGTACCAGAGCATCGTTTGTAGGGCTGAGGTGTTCTGGTAACATCCCAAGGTCACAGTCTCTCCCTCTTTGGCTGTGACTGTCCCCGGCCACTGAGTCACCAACTCTGCCAGTGACAGACCTGCAAAGACAACACAGTGAATGTAAACCCACTGACAGGGAATCTGAGCTGAATGTCCTGCAGAATTTCCCAGCGTTTCACATACGCACAATAAAAAATTGGAATCATTTTGCACAGAATGGAATGTGATACAGAATCCCAGTGGGAATGGGAGCCTGAGGGGGGATTGAGAGGTGTGGAGAGATACTCACAGGGCCAGAGGATGGAGACCAGAGAGACAGTGAGAAAGTACAGATACATTGTTGGCTGAGAGTTGGTTTAACTTTGGGATCTTCACACCAGTGCCCAGTCTCTCCCCTGTGTTCTACACTCTTTCTGTATCTCTGACAGTCACTCTTTCTACTTGACTTTCACAATGACACTCCCGTCTCCACCAAATTCTTTTCTAGCTTGGTATCTCACGTACACTCTCTCGCTCTCTCTCTCACACACACACTCTCCCTCTGTCTTTCTAATGAAGCTCTGGAAGAGTTCAAGACATCAATCACAACATTAAGTTGGAACACCCAATGGAAGTGATGTTCAACCCCACCCCTCGACCCAATGTGACATTGGTGGGAGGATTGAGGTGTGGGGGAGCGGTATGTGTCTTGGTGAAGCTAAAGCCTCTACCAGGGTATGCTAGGGTGGGGGTCACAAAATTGGTCACAGATTCACAGTAAGACACAGAGCACACAGTGGACAGGCAAGTTCAGATGGAGCCGTGTCTACTTTGAAGCTGAACCTCTTTGATTCTCTGTGTTGATGTGCGTAATGCTTGCAGAGGCAGGGGCCAGGTGTTGTTTGGGGAACGGCTGATTTGCCTGTGTGTCTGTGTGTGTGTGTGGTGAACTGAGAAGTTGTGTAACCTGTGTGAGGTTTATGTATGAGAGATCTGTCTCTCTCTCACACTGTGCCCTTGTCTAGCAGCACAGTAATACACCTCCTCCTGGGCTGTGTTGCTGATGTTGATCTTCAGTGAGGAATCCTTGTAGTCATCACTCTGTGTAATGGTGTAGCCAGATTTAAAATTATTCTCATAATTTGGCCTGGAGTTGCTGCTATATCCGATCAATGTGAGGCCTCCCTGGTGGGGTTGGATGTACCAGAGCATTGTACGAAGCAAAGTATTGTCGTGGTGACATGTCAAAGTCACAGTCTCTCCCTCTCTGGCTGTGACTGTCCCCGGCCTCTGAGTCACCAACTCTGCCAGTGACAGACCTGCAAAGACAACATAACAATGTGATCCTGTTGTCGGGGAATCTGGGCTCAATGTGATGGGCGGATTCATGAGATGTTTAACATACACAAAGAGGGTTCATCTCGGGCACAGGGAGAGGGAGGGGATGGGATAAGCTGAGATAAACGTCTGTTGGATTGAGAGTTGGTGGAGAATAGAGAGATGATGAGAGGTACTCACAGGGCCACAGGATGGAGATCAGAGAGATAGTGAGAATGGACAGACCCATTGTTGGTCAGAGATTTGAGACTAACCGTGGGTTCTTCACAACAAAGCTACGGTTTCTCTCGCCCTCTCACTCTCTCTCTCTCTCCCTTACCCTCTCCCTCTGAAATGCTCTTTATATTTCAATGGTTGATTTCCTATTTCTTTCTCAAATAGCGCACCCTCTGTCACCCAAGCTTAGTCTCTCTCTCTCTCACGCTCACGTGATCTGTTTCTCTGTGGACTGAAGCTCTGACGAGTAAAGGCACCAGTGACCAATGTGTCGGCACCACATGAGATGTAAGTGTCCCGCCTCCAACCCTCCAGTGTGACATTGGACGGAGGTTTGAGATGTGGGGAAGAGGAGGTGACTTAGTGAAGCTACAGTCTCCCTCAGGGTAAGGGTTTGGAACAGTCGGTCGCAAAATGGGTCAAAGATTCAGAGACAGAGACAGAAGGAACAGTGTGGAGAGAAGGCCAGATGGACCCATGGCTACTCTAGCCTTGAATACCTTTTTTCTCTCTGTCCCTCAATCACCTGAGTTCATGATCCTGTGTGAGATTTACCGATGACTGGGAGTTGGTTGCAAGATTGGTCCCAGCATCAGGGACAGGAACACAGAGTGGAGAGAAGGCCAGATGGATCCCTGTCTACTCTGGCCTTGAATATCTTTTCTCCTTGCTGTCTCCCGCCTTCTCTTCTCTTTCCCTTGAACCCTTTTTTTCTCTCTGTCTCTCAATCATCTGTGTTGATGTGTTTTATTTAACGAGATACTGAGGGCAGGTGTTGGTGGGGGAGGGGATGGATTGTGCATCTGCGATGGTGGGGGGGGGCGGAGGGTGGCAGTGTGGTGGAGGGAGTCGTTGTGTATCCTGTGTGAGGTTTATGTATGAGAGATCTGTCTCTCTCTCACACTGTGCCCTTCTCTAGCAGCACAGTAATACACCCCCTCCTGGGCTGTGTTGTTCATGGAGAACTCCAGGGAGGATTCCTTCTTGTCTTCTGACTTTGTGATGTTGTAGCCAGGTTTAAAACCAGCCTCATAATAGATTTTCGCATAATAGACACATCCAATTAATGTGAGGCCTCCCTGATGGGGTTGGAGGTACCAGAGCATTACTTCATACTCTGTGTCATTCTGGTAACATCTCAAGGTCACAGTCTCTCCCTCTCTGGCTGTGACTGTCCCCGGCCACTGAGTCACCAACTCTGCCAGTGACAGACCTGCAAAGACAATGTAAGATCCATCATTCTGCCCACAGGGAATGTCCTTGTCTGATTCCCGGGATCACAGACACAAGCACACCCACACATACAGACACACACTCACAGAAAACTGGGATGTTATGAAATCCCAGTGGAATTGGGAGCCTGGGGGGGAATTGAGAGATGTGGAGAGATACTCACATGGCCAGAGGATGGAGACCAGAGAGACAGTGAGAAAGGACAGACTCATTGTTGGCAGAGACTTGGATTAACCTTGGGATCTTCCCACCAGAGCTAAGCTTTTCTCTCACTTATGCTCTTTCTTTGTCTCCCGTACTCTTGTCTTTGCAGTAACTTTCTTAACTACATTCCCCTCTCAGCAAACCGTTGTCCAGCTGTATCTCTCACTGTCTCTCTCTTTCGCTCTCACACACACACACACACACACACGGTATCTCCGTATCTCTGAGGAGTGAACCTCTGGCAAAGTAAAGACACCAATAGTATTCAGTGTCGGCACCAGATCGGAATGGCCAGCCCTCTCCGCACCCCCCTTCCCCCCCACCCCACCTCCCCACCCCACCACACACACTCGCACTTGGTGTTGCATTAGTGGGAGGTGAAGACGCAGAGTAAGGGAGGGGAGATTGTGAAGCTACAGCCTGCCTCAGGCTTTACAATAGAAGGCCATAGCATAGGCCTTGGAGTCGGAGATAGAGATACAGAAGGAACAGTTTGGAGGGTAGGACAGACAGAGCTGTGACTACTTTGACATCATCGTCTTTTATTCTCTGTCTCTCAATCGTCTGTGTTGATGTATTTTATTTTTGCAGAGACAAAGGGCAGGTGTTGGTGGGGGGCAGGAGCTGGCTTCTATGTCTGGCTCTGTGTGTGTGTCTTTGTGGTTGATCGAGTCATTGTGTTTTCTGTGTGAGGTTTATGTATGAGAGATCTGTCTCTCTCTCACGCTGTGCCCTTCTCTAGCAGCACAGTAATACACCCCCTCCTGGGCTGTGTTGCTGATGGAGATCTTCAGTGAGGATTCCTTGTTGTCATCACTCTGTGTAATGGTGTAGACAGATTTAAAATCTTTCTCATAAGTTAGCGTTCTCGCATATGCATATGCGATCAATGTGAGGCCTCCCTGATGGGGTTGGAGGTACCAGAGCATTATATTGTGGGTTGTGTCATTCTGGTAACATCCCAAGGTAACAGTCTCTCCCTCTCTGGCTGTGACTGTCCCCGGCCACTGAGTCACCAACTCTGCCAGTGACAGACCTGCAAAGACAACGTATCATTTACCAAAACACAAAGTACTGCAGATGCTGGAAACCTGAAACAACAACAGAGAGAGCTGGGAAAACTCAACAGGTCAGGCAGCATCTGTGGAGAAAGGAAGGTGAGTCAACATTTCAGGTCCACGACCCTGTGTCAGAACCATATCATTTGCCATCCTGCCCACAGGGAAAGTCCTGGTCAGATTTCTGGGGTCACACACAGTTGCACACAGCTCCACGTTCTCACACGCGGAATTACAAAACAAATGATTATTTCGGACATGATATAAAATCCCATTGGAATTGGAATTGGGAGCCAGAGGGGGAAATTGAGAGATGTGACAAGATACTCACAGGGCCAAAGGATGGAGATCAGAGAGACAGTGAGAAAGGAGAGACTCATTGTTAGCCAAGAATTGGATTAACCTTGAGATCTTCACACCAGAGCTCGGGTATCTGTCCCACTCTCTCTCTCTCTCTGACTTACACACTTTATTTCTCACTGGCTCACTTCCTTCCTGCTTGATAGCACTCCCCCTGCCACCCAACCAATGCCTCTCACTGCGGCATTGGCACAACATCAGCAGTGAGTGTCCCACCTCTCACTCCACCCCCCCAGTGTGATATTGGTTGGAAGGTTGACATGGGGAGGGAGTGAAGCTACAGTGGCCCCAATGGTATGGACTGGAAACAGCAGGTTGTTAAATTGGTCACAGATTCAGAGACACAACAACAACAAAAGTATAGCTAGAGAGCGCCTTTGGGAGGACACAGAGAGACACAGCGAGTACAGTGCGGAGAGTAGGCGAGACGGAGCCATGCCTACGCTAACCTCCACCTCTTTGCACTCTCTGTCTCTCACTCATCTGAGCTGATGTGTGTTATGTTTGCAAAGACAGAGGGCAGGAGTTGGTGGAGACAAGGCTGGTTTGTGTGTGTGTGTGTGTGTGGTGAAGCGAGTGTTTGTGTATCCTGTCCTGTGTGAGGTTTATGTATGAGAGATCTGTCTCTCTCTCACGCTGTGCCCTTCTTTAGCACCACAGTAATACACCCCTTCCTGGGCTGTGTTCCTGATGGAGATCTCCAGGGAGGAATCCTTGTCGTCTTTTGTCTTTGTGATGTTGTAGCCAGATTCAAAACGCTCCTCGTATTCAATTGATGTATAATAGCCATATCCAATTAATTTGAGGCCTCCTTGATGAAGTTGGATGTACCAGAGCATTGTACTAAGGGCTGATTCATTCTGGTAACATCTCAAGGTCACAGTGTCTCCCTCTCTGGCTGTGACTGTCCCCGGCCACTGAGTCACCAACTCTGCCAGTGACAGACCTGCAAAGACAACATAACAATATGATCCCTCCGACAGGGAATCTGGGCTCAATGTTCTTGGGTGGAATTCCTAGGTTGATGAGCACACACAAAGGGAAAGAGGGTTTGCTGTGAAATGAAACCCCTCTGTGTTTAAGAGCTTTTGGGATATTGAAAGATACTCACAGGGCCAGAGGATGGAGACCAGAGAGACAGTGAGAAAGTACAGACTCATTGTTGGCAGAGAGTTAACCTTGGGATCTTCACACCAGAGCTCAGGTTCCTCTCTCTGTCTATCTGTGACTCACGTGTAAACTCTTTCTCTATCTGTCACACACCCTCTCTCGCTCCCTGTCTCTGTCATTGTGGACGCTCTGGCTAATTAAAGTCACAAATGACACCAAAGTGTGGGCAGCACATCAGATGTGTCACCACCGCACCCTCCTCCCCCTCGCTCCACCCAATACAACATTAATCAGAGGGAATGGGAGATGTCTAAATGAAGCTATAGCCAACACAATCCTTCTTAGCCTTCCTTCCCAATTCTTCTCTCCACAGATCATCCAGAACCTTGCAGCTTGGGTTCTCTCCCACATTCGTCTCTGGTACTCCATGACCCCCACTGCTGCCCGGCTCCACTGATCAGAGACTGCTCTGTAGCCCAATATTCACTGATTTAAGACCAAATCCCGGTGCCCTCGAGATCAGATGGCACAAACTAATCCACAAGTTTCATCACCGTAGGCTCGAAAATGCCTTCCCCTCACTCAAGCCAAACCACATTCGATTGCCAAGCCACCGTGGAGTTCAAGATCAATCCCAAACTCCTGTTTCACCCAACTATGAACTCCTCAGTTCATGAACTCAAACACTCTTGCTCCTCGCCCCATGTGAACAATGTGGGCAAGTTTTCTTCATCTACAATAATAATCCCTCAAGGAAACAAATAATAATAATTTGTTCATTCAATCCACGACTCTTTGTGGGACACTGTTATCGGCAGAGTTTGCCCACCAATATATAGTCAATTCGCTTTACACTCTTTTGGACCATGCAGTTCCCAGTCAGTCCCCTAGGGGGAGCTGCAGATTCACGGCATCAAGCTCCCCCGCCCCCTCAGCCCTGATCCATCTTCACATCTCACCAAGTCCCACGAGGTGGGAAGTCTATCAGTAATATGTTGGTGTCATTGGTAGATTAGCTCGACAGAATTTCATGTCACAGAGACAGTGTGTTGGTTTGCATGTGTGTGAGACAGCGCAAGAGTGAAGTGAGCTCTGATGTGAAGTGCCCAAGGTTAATCTCAAGTCTCCGATAACAATGTCCTTCCTCACTGTCTCTCTGATCCCCATCCTCTGGCCCTGTGAGTATCTCTCAACATCTCCCAATATCTCCCCAGGTTCCCAAATACACTAGGATTTCGTATGTGTCTCTGTTTCTCAATCACGATCTTTGTCTCTTTCTCTATCTGCATACGTGTGTGTGTGAGACTGTGTGTCTCGCTCCCAGTGTCCACCCCACAGATACAATCACCACGGTTGTTTGGCAGTTATTTTGCTGCCTTCTTGGCCCACAACACACACAGTCACTACACTTTTGTTTTAACGCTCACGTTCTCTCTCAGGCTGGGTGATGGCCGAGCTGATCTATCAGTGGCCTCCGAGGCTGGTGGTCAGGGAGGGAGACCCTGTGACGTTGGGTTGCCACCAAAATGGCAGCAGTAAACAGACAATGCTCTGGTACCAGCAGAGAGATGGAGAGGGCCTGAGGCTGATCGGATATGTCTACCATCCAAACTCACCAACTATGGAGAAGGACCAGTCGGGTCAATTTGAGATCGTATCACAAAGTAAGGCTACCTCCCAGCTGAACATCTCAATGGTGAGATCACCTCAGGAGGGGGTCTATTACTGTGCAGCCAAGATGAGCACAGTGAGAGAGATTGACTGAAAGCTCACACATAAACCTCTCTTCTCACATATCCTGCCGTCAACTCCCCTTCCCCCCCAACCCACTCTCCCCACCCCCCACCCCCCTCCCCCCCCCCACCCGCCAACACCTGTGCTCTCTTAACATATAATAATAATAATCATCCTTGCATTTGATACAACCCTTTTCATGTCTTCCAGACATCTTCACAGAATGTACTGTCAAGTGAATTGACTGTATCTTTGTGGGCAAAACGCGGCAGCCAATTGCGCACGGCAGCGTCCCCCACAAACAGTCGTGGATTAAAAATAACAACTTTTATTATTGTGGGGGGGGGGGGGGGGGGGGTTTATGGAGGAATTATGAAAAAAAAGTGGAGTAACCTAGGAGAGAGAAAGAGAGAGAGAGTAAGAGACGGTGGGAAAAAGGTTCAGGGAGAAGGAATGGGTCATCCAACTCGACAACAGAAGGCAGATATCTCACTGAGCAGAAGGGAGCGGGATGGGGAAGGGCGGGGAGTTTGGGGGGGGGGGGCATTGGGGAGGAGACACCAGCTTTGACCTAGTTTAGAGAGCACAGAGTACAACTGATGTTTGAGGTCGACTAAACTAGCAGCAAACTCTCTGCCCACGTGAGCTGTGTGTGGTTTGTGTGCAATGTGGCTATGACTGATGACATCCTGTTATTGTGTGGCGCTGCGCGGTGCGTCTCTGTGGGTGAGCAGGTGTCAGGCTGGTATCTAGGTCTCCTGGCTCAGGTCTCGGGGTTTCAGTTCGAGCTCCATGTTATGGGATTTCGGGGTCACAGTCAAGCCTGTTTCTTGCTTTAATCCATCTCCCCATCTACCAATCTGGCTGTGTTGGTCACTCACTGTGCCTCTCCCTGTATCTATCTTCTGTTGCCTTTCTCTTTGTGTCTGTCTGCCTCGCGTCTCTCTGTTCCCTTCTCTGTCTTTCTCTATATTTTTCCCTCTCTATCTTTCTTTATAAATCTCTCTCTCTCTCTCTCTCCCTCCATATAGCGCGACTTCACTTTTGCCCTGTGTGTTTGTCTGTCTGCCTGGCATCATGCCTGCCTGCTGTCCAGCCTGCCTGCCTCTCTCTTTCTCCTTCACTCTGTCTCAATCTTTAGCTTACTGTATCAGTCGGAGTTTCTAGGTTTTTATCTCAGTCTCTTCTGTCTCTGTCTCTGTCTGACACACAGACAGAGAGGACAGTAAGTGCAGTATTGGGTTAGGGGTGGATTGAGGATGGATGGGGGAGAGGGAGGGAGGGAGGGATAGGTTTTTCGTATTAAAAACAAGCACAAAATGCAGACGTTTCCAAAGCTGAACCTCAGCACATCCTCGTGCTCTAATTCTGTCTCCCACGCACTGATGCTCGTTCTGTAACATCAGCAGTCTTGGGGATTTGAGTCATAATATTTCCAAGTGTCTTGACGGAGAGCGGTGTGACACAGACAGCAGAGAGTAAGAGACAAACAAACTCACATACGCACGCAGACAAGAGCCTGCTCAATCTGAGACAAGTACAGAGATTATTATTATATTATTATTATTATAAGAGCCTTCCTCAGGCCGGCATTTTGACAGGATCCAGACAGCCATTTTCAGACCCACGGTCAAAACAATGAGAGAGAAAAAAATGATTGAGAATTAAATGTGAATAAAAATCCAAATTTAGTACACGAAGGAGTTACATCACTACATGAAAGTACTTACTCTGTGCAAGTCAGTAAATTGTGTTACAGTACACCGAAATTTGTCAGGTAATAGAGGTCATTCCACACCCATACATTGGAACTCTCAAATCTAACTCCATTCCCCCCTCTTTCTCCTCCATCTTATCCATACTCAAGCTCAATGCTCCATATTTAATTTCTCCAACACCATTCCCTGCTCTCACTCTCTCTCTCTCTCTCCCAAGCCCCCACTCCCCCTCCACCCTCCCCCCCACCCTCTCTCCATTGTGTCTATACTGGTTTCTCCCGTGACACTGAAGCTCTCCACTCTAACCCCAAACCCCCACCTTCTCTCTCTCTCTCTCTCTCTCCATCATGTCCATTCTGGTGCTCATTCCGCCCCAAACTGAAGTTATCTACTCTAATTTAAACCCCTGTCTCTCTTTCTCACTCTCACCCCCCCCCCCCCCCCCCCCATGTACATGTCGGTGCTCGCTGCCCTACTCAAGCGTTCTCTGTTCTACCCCATCTCCAGCCAAGAAACTAATTAATTTGCAAGCAGTTTAGATTCGATGATCTCTCTGTGTCTCTTCACGGTTTCAGAGTCAGTCAAGTTGCTTGCTGGAAAGATACTAAGGGGGGAAAAAAAAACAGGAAAATCTAATTTAGTTTTCATGTCATAGAACAACTCGCGCTCACACAGTACCACTCAAACCACCCTCACATCTCAGAGCTCCACAGCAACTAACACTTATTCAATTCAATAAAATCATTCAATATTTACCTTGCTTTTCCAGCCAATGAAGGATATCATAACGCCATAGACAACACTTTTACAGACCAGGATTAGATAAGACAATTTTCCGGTCACCATTCTCTCCTGTATTTCATCTAAGAAGCAAAATAAATTTCTAAGTTAATGGATGTGTCCTCTGACTCTTTAACTCTCTCTGGATTCTCACATAACTTACTGTACACTATACAAAGCAAATTTCTTGTTGTTGTGGATTAGCCTGTGATTTCACTCCATATTTCTCCATCCATCTCCCTCTCCCACCCCAATGTCTATTTACCTCCTTTACCTCAGTCCATTTGCATATCGCCCAAGTCTCTACCTAACTTCTACACAAATAGAATTAGTTGCTGTTTATTCGTTGCTCTCCCACATCAATCCATCCCCTGACTCCTTGAGTCTCTCTACCCATCTCATGTTCTTACCTCAATCCCTTCTCCTAGGTACCTGCAGCAACAACAACTTACACTTATATAGCATGCTCCACAATCTGAGGAAGGGGGAGGTTTTAGGTGGCATTTGAAAAGGGGGAGAGAGGTTGCAACGCAGAGGGATTGAGAGAGAGTGTTCCAGAGTTTACGGATTTCCTATGCGAAGGTGCCCGTCGAGCAGTGGTGGTTTGGGGGAATGAGGAGGTCAGGAAGCCAGGGAGATGTCAGGGACTGAGTGGAGTGAGTTACTGTATTTACAACACCACCAAAATTACATTTCTGGAGCGCCTTTTACGTTGGGAGGACGTCCCAAGGCCGTGAATGGCCTTGAAGCCGAGGACGAGGATCTCGAATTGGACCCTCTGGGTGACGGGGAGCCAGTGGAGACGGGCGAGGGTGGGAGTGATGTGGTCACGGAGCCCGATGTGGGAGCGAACACGAGCTGCAGAGTTCTGAATGGTCTGCAGGCCAGTGATGGGAGTGGCTGGGGAGGAGGCAAGGGAGGGAGCAAGGCGAAGGGATTGTGTGATGGAGTTCCAGAGGATGGGGGCAATGAGGCTGAAAGCCCGGCTGCTGATCTAGAATATATATCCAGTCTTTCTCGCTCACCTTTTGTCATCGACTTACAGAATTCTAGAGGGGAAATAAAGAGGAAAATGTTACTATGTTTTTCTGCATCACCTCAGACCCGAGTAGCTTTCAAATTAATATAAATGTGAAAATGTCTCTCTCTCTGTCTGTCTGTCTGTCTGTCTGTCTGTCTGTCTGTCTGTCTGTCTGTCTGTCTGTCTGTCTGTCTGTCTGTCTGTCTGTCTGTCTGTCTGTCTGTCTGTCTGTCTGTCTGTCTGTCTGTCTGTCTGTCTGTCTGTCTGTCTGTCTGTCTGTCTGTCTGTCTGTCTGTCTGTCTGTCTGTCTGTCTGTCTGTCTGTCTGTCTGTCTGTCTGTCTGTCTGTCTGTCTGCCTTTCTTGCACATCTTCTGGACGTCTCAAAGCGCTTCACTGAATATACCGTAAAGTGAATTGACTGTATGTATGGGGGCAAAACGCGCCAGCCAATTGCGAACAGCAGCATTCTCCCCCCACCCCCCCACAAACAGTCGTGGATTGAAATAGATTCAGAGATTCATAGAATTTTACGGCACAAAAGGAGGCCATTCGGCCCATCTAGTCTGTGCCGGCTCTTTGAAAAGAGCGATTCAATCCCACTGCCCTGCCCGCTCCCCATAGCCTAATAGACCCGTTCTCCCTAAATAAAGATCTAATTCCCTTTTAAAAGTTATTATCGAATCAGCCTCCACCACCTTTTCAGGCAATGCATTCCAGATTCGAACAACTCGCTGAGTGAAAAAAATTCTCCTCAGCTCCCCTCTACTGCGCCTTGAAACTATTTTAAATCTGTGACCACGAGTCACAGATTCGCCCACGAGTGGAAATGACGAATTTATTATTGTACTATTTTTTTGAAGGATTATAATTAGGCCTGTGGAGTAAGGAAACTTGCACAATGTTGTGCTCTGCTAGGAAATGAACCCAGCCATGGGATAGAGACTTCTCTGATCACAGATGTTAAATTTGTGTGGATCAGATGCCTGGTTGATCTTGACGATGGATTTCTCTGTGGGTCAGACAATGATGCAAACATATCTATATATCTATGTACCGGTATGTAGATATATATATATTTACCTCCTTTTGGTTCCACCTTCTTCACAAATGTCTCTTTCTTAGTTCCGTACTTGATGTGGGTGACATGACAAGTTATACCCTTGGCTGATACGAAGTCGGCAGCAGGGAGACGCAGGCGACTGCTCACAGAATACAGGGATCCTGACTTTGTGGATTTCGAATCGGTCTGAACTCTGCCGCTGTCTTCATTATTAACCTGTCAAAATGGTCCACATTAGGAAATGTCTCCGACCAGTTGCAGGGTTAGGAGGAGACCATTACTCCAACGCCACAACAGTTCATGTTGTCCCCTCACTCTGTCTCTGGTGTTTCTGTCTCCAAATCCCTGACCAATTGCACGGCTGACCACAGCTCTATCTCACTCTCTGGTGCCTGACTTGCGATGAATATTCAATCAATCAATCAATCAATCAATCAAAACTTACATTATATAGTGGAGAATTGACTGTATATTTGTGGGTGAAACGCGGCAGCCAAATTGCGCACAGCAGTGTCCCCCACAAACAGTCACGGAAATGGGGCCGGGGGAGAAAGGGGGAAAAGAGGGTAAGGGGGGAGAGGGAGGGAAAGGTGGGGTGGGATAAGGTCAGGGAGGAAGATGGGGGGGGAGAAATCCCATCGATTCCACCCAAAATCAGCGGGTGATTTTGGGTGGAATCGATTTCAGCTCCGAGCTGTCGGCCACCATCCGGCAGCCTTGCAGAGGTCTCTAGCACCTGCCGCAACTATTAATAATATTAATAAATAATAATAATGTTTGCATTCGGTATGACACATCGTTGGGATCTCTCAAAGCGCTTTGTAGAACACGTTGCAAATCGGAGTGTCTGCATTTTGTTGGTGAATCACGGCAGCAAGTTGTGCATAATAATGTCTCCCCGAACACTCGTGGAATTATTTATTTCGGAAGGGAATATTAAACCTCCCATCCCCCCTGTTGGAATGTAGCAGTTTTGTGTGTGACTCTGTAACAACACGTTTGTGTTTATCTGGCAGTTTAGACTGATTTAGACCAGATAACTATGTATTGTAGAAATATAACAAGTGTGTGTGACCATTGGATCAGATAACTTTGTAGTGTAGAAAGATAACAAGTGTGTGTGACCATTGGATCAGATAACTTTGTAGTGTAGAAAGATAACAAGTGTGTGTGACCATTGGATCAGATACCTTTGTAGTGTAGAAAGATAACAAAGTGTGTGTGACCATTGGATAACGCTCCTAATATGGGCATGTTGGTTGGGCAATACTGTCTTAACTGATTGGGTCCTGTAGGACAAAGAAAGCAAACTGAGTATATATGTGTTGAATCCTCCCAAGATTCAACGGTTCGAACTAACAAGTAACTATTCGAATCACAAGAGGAGTGCCTGTACTATAACTGGGATGTAGTACTGAATAAAAAGATCATAAAACTCTGTGATGACTGAAGATCGTTTCTTTGAGAAAACTCCCATTTCTTCTGAATCTAACATTTGGCGTAGTCGGCAGGATCACAGAAGGTAACAAGGACAGACATTGAACACGGATTGCCTAAGGTGAATCGGTAAAGGTGTACGGCTCGATTGATAAGGGCGGAACACGGTCTACCTCAGTTGAATCGGTAAAGGTGTACGACTTGGTTAACAAGGGCGGAACACGGGCTACCCCAGATAAAGTTACGGAATCTTTGTTAAAATTCCTCGGCACGTGTGGAGCTGTTTGAACCTTCTCGTGATTCTTAAAGAAAGAACCGGATTTGCAGAAGACAAGAAAACAAAGTGCGGTCAGGCGTAATCTCGACGTAAGAAATATCTCTTTTGTTTGAGTTTGGATCCTTAGGAGACGTTATACAAGCGGGTTTTAGGTTTTAGAAAATTACCAAGTTTGAGAAGCCCATTCAGATCCTCGGGGTGTAATCCTCTATCGGCGTTGAAATTGCCTACGGCCTCAAGAAAAATTGGTAAAAATGGTAGAAAAAAAAAGTGAAAAAAACACTTTACACAGAGGGCAGGCACCTCCGGACGTGTCTGAAACCGAAATGTTGAGCGAACTAACACAAATCTTCCAGAAAAATATGAACTTACTTAAGCTCCAGCAGACTTTGGAAAATAAATATAACATGGGAACAGGACAGTGGTCTTTACCCAATATACAAAAATTATGGGGAAAAACTACCCGCTCAAAGGGGAACGACCAGACAAGGTTGGCGATGATTGTCATGAGTCAGCTACGACAACGGAGTGAAATTATGCGTAATACCCAGTACGATACAGATATGAAGAAAGCAAAGGAACAATTAAATGCAATGGCAGAACAATTGAGTAAAAAGCAAGCTGAAATTGAAAAGCTTAAAACTGAACTGTTTAAGCAAAAGGAGAAGGGCGTAAAAATATCGAGCGCTCCATCGGTACCGTATCAATCAGTATATCCATATTTAAATGTGTTACATGCATCTATTCCATCTTTACCTCCTGAGTATGCCAGTGGTTATGAGTGTGATCCTTGGGACCCGTCGACTTGTCTACCGGACCCTTGGGGGGGAGATGATAACCGTCCACCGCAATTGAGACCTATGGTCACCCGATATCGTGCCCGGCGCGGACAGGGACCAGCAGGTCCGCCGGCAGCACGACCCGAAGAAGAGGCGAACGTCGGTCCGGTGGGCGGGGCTCAGGCATTCGGAGCTGTTTGGGTACCTTTTCATGAACACCAACCTGCCGATCCGGACAGAATCGACAAATGGTCAAAAGCATTGCCAGACCCAAAGAAAGGGTCATTGAAAACATGGGAAGAGCTTAACCGAATACGTACCATCTATCGGCTGCATCCTCAAGATGGTGTGCAAGTTTTGTCAGTAATGGCAACCGGTCGAAACACCCAAGAATTGCAACAACAAGTTTATACCGCATTGGGCGAAAATGGAAATAATTTGAACGCTGGATGGGGAGCGATCAGACAATGGCTGAGAAATCAAGGTCCGGCCCGGGTGGACTGGAAGAAAATATCAGGCTGTACCCAAGAACCGACCGAAACGGTTGCTCAGTTTGATGAGCGCTTCAGGGCTGTGTGGATTGAACATTCGGGACTGGCTAACGACATGCAAAATGCAGACTTAGATGCTAACGAGGAGGGTCCTTTGAAACCAGCTTTCATGGCCGGACTCAAAGGGGAAATATCAAAATTGGTAAAATTAACGTTGCCCCTGTGGGAAGAACAAGGAGTAACGTTCGGTCAGTTGGTTGCACGCTGTATCCAAGTCGATAGGGACCAAGGGGTACAACTACGAGCATTTCAACGAGGAGAGAGAACTTCAGCGGGACAGTCATCCTTTGGACATAAACCTGGCAAATGCCGCAGATGTGGTAAAGAAGGTCACTGGGCTAAAACGTGCCGTGTTCGAATGAATGGGAGTGGCGGCAACTTTAAAGCGTTTTCAAATAAGCAAAATCAGGATGATGACTGTGATGAGATACATAAACCTCGATCAAATCGGGAGCGTTTTGAAAGTCTTTCCTCTCGAATGCAGCGAGCCCTGTTGAATGCCGCTGAAGAAATTAACAAATGCTGTAGGTCCTGCTTCTCGACAGGTGTCGACGGCTTGGGGAGATTCACCAAAGGGAGGACACGATTTGGTCCCGGGAGAACGAGTGTATATCAAGAAGATACATAAAAATCCGTTAGGTGCTAAGTGGGAAGGTCCCTACATGGTGTTGCTGACAACTCCTGCTGCAGTAAAAGTGGAAGGAAGGAAGGCTTGGATTCACGCGTCACATGTGAAACGCTCCACTGTTTAAGCACTGTGTGTTTATAATTTTTTAAAAAAAATTTTAGAATACTTTCATTTCTGTCAATATGCATAGGGATGGTAACGGTAACCACGTCCCAACAGGGAGAAGCCCACGCTATCGATAAGCACAATGTGGCAGTTAATACCTATTTGTTAATGACACTTAAAACCTCCATTGCCACAAATCGTACAAAATGTTGGGTTTGTAAGATTCCCCATAGTACAAAGGAAGGTTTTTCAATAAGGGTTGTTCCTTTTAATGTCACAATGATGTTACAGTGGTTATTGTCTCAAAACAATATTGGTAATGTTACTGAATTGGAAATGGACACGAATGGGCCAGTTTTGCCCAAACAGCTGGAATCAGCTGGTTATTCCTCGACTCAGTTTTCGGGATGGTATCACCCGGACTATAAGGATACTTCACCAAGCCCTTCCCCCTTTATCTTAACAGTATTATGTTTAGATTGTTGTGACAGAGTCACAAAAGGGGGGATTGTGGGAATGTAGCAGTTTTGGGTGTGACTCTGTAATAACCTATATCCCCGATGAGTCTGAAAATATTACCAACCTAGTATCTCACATGCATAGAGAAGTAAATAGGCTTAGATACGGCGATCCCCTTCCGGCCTGGTGGAAAGCCTGGTTGGAGGGATGGGGAGCCTGGTTCATGCACGTGCTAGTTATTGTGATAGCATTGTTATTAATCTTTTGTGTAACAATACAATGTATAAAAGTTTGCCTTAATCGTTTGGGCTTCTGTTGCACCAGGTGTTTCGTTGTCGCTTTTACATAAGCAACATCAACAGTATTATGTTTAGATTGTTGTGACAGAGTCACAAAAGGGGGGATTGTTGGAATGTAGCAGTTTTGTGTGTGACTCTGTAACAACACGTTTGTGTTTATCTGGCAGTTTAGACTGATTTAGACCAGATAACTATGTATTGTAGAAATATAACAAGTGTGTGTGACCATTGGATCAGATAACTTTGTAGTGTAGAAAGATAACAAGTGTGTGTGACCATTGGATCAGATACCTTTGTAGTGTAGAAAGATAACAAAGTGTGTGTGACCATTGGATAACGCTCCTAATATGGGCATGTTGGTTGGGCAATACTGTCTTAACTGATTGGGTCCTGTAGGACAAAGAAAGCAAACTGAGTATATATGTGTTGAATCCTCCCAAGATTCAACGGTTCGAACTAACAAGTAACTATTCGAATCACAAGAGGAGTGCCTGTACTATAACTGGGATGTAGTACTGAATAAAAAGATCATAAAACTCTGTGATGACTGAAGATCGTTTCTTTGAGAAAACTCCCATTTCTTCTGAATCTAACACCCCCCACCCCCCACACACACACACAATGCAATCTGCCAATTGACTACCTAAGGCATTCCTATTTACTGCTCAGTGAAATAAGAATAAGAATCGTTGCATTTGATAAAACACTTTTCACATTTTTTGGACGCCTCAAAGCCTTTAAAAAATTTACTGTGAAATAAATTGACTATATTTTGTGGGCAAAACACAGCAACCAATTGCGCACAGCAGCCTGCAACAGATATCCATGGATTGAAACAAACAATTTCTTTTTGAGGTTGTATTATCAGGCATGCGCCGAAATGTGCTAAAATATGGTAAAAATGTAGGGATTGTCCAATTAATTGTCTTGTCAAAACTACATTGTTTTAACACCCCTGAGAGAGAGAGAGAGAGAGACTTACCAGCACATCATCAATTTTCCACTCTATCTCCACTGTGTCCGGGTAAAACTCTGAGACAAGACACACCACAGTTCCCCAATTCTCTGTCCTCAGCTCTTCCTGGGATGCATCGTAGAGGAAGACTTTGGGCTCGCGTATCTGCTCATCGTTCCCTGAGGGAGCAATGTGGAGAGAAAGAAAGAAGGAATGAGAGAGAGACAGAGAGAGAGAGAGAGAGAAAGATAGAATAAAAGACAGAAAGGGAGAATGGAAGAAAATAGGGAATGAGAATGGGAAAGACACAGAGAATGAGAAATTCTGCCCCGATCCCTCTTCCCCTGCTCTTGTCCCTACCTCACTGTTTCTCTATCCCTAACTCTCTGTCCTTCACTCCCTATCTCTGGTTCTCTCTGTTTCTTTCTCTGCATGTGTCTGTTCGTGTGTTTGTATCTGTGTAGAGATGGAGATTGAGGGAGGGAGGCAGATCGCGTTCTGACAAAATCAACATTTGAACAAGAGAAATTGACCGAAACTCATCAAGAACAATTAGCTTTGCTCAGTGGAGCACAGATATAAGCTGGTGTGATATAACCTCAACATATAGTGAGCAAAGCAGAGAGACAGACAGGGAGAGAGAGACTGAGATACCGAGAAAGAATCTGAGAGAGGCGGAGAGCCTGAGACAAAGCAAGGAAAGAAAGAGATGCGGACAGATTGAGAGACAGAGACTAAGAAAAAGATAACCAAGAGAGTAGAACCTGTGACAGAGAGAAAGCCTCGGATACTGAGAGAGAGAGAGAGAGAGAGACTGAGACACAGCAAGGGTCACAAAGAAAGATGCTTTTAGATTGAGAGACTGAGACATGAAGAGAGCAGAGACTGAGAGACTTACACACAAACAGACAGCGAGAGGTAAGCGATTAAACAAGCAATTTGGGATGCAATTTGACACATTGAGATGTGTCTGATGCTCATTTTCAACCAGATAAATAAACTCAAACTCACCATTAACAACTAGACAATTAGCTTTGTTCCTTTGGAAGCTTGGTTTACATCAGAAGGAGCACAGAGAAAGATAGGTGGCTCTGTCAACAGAGAGAGAGACAGACTGACAGGCAGACAGACAAAGCAAGAGACCGATTGACTGATACAGAGAGAGACTGGGTTTAGAGGCTAAAGTCGGTGGGGAGAAGCTTGGTGAGGTGGGGCTGTGGGGGAGAGGGAGGGAGGCAATGGGATGAGAGTGGAGACCGCGGGGGGAAAGAGAGAGACAACAGACTCGAGGGGGGGGCAGAGAGCAGGGACTTGGGGAAGTTAGAGGAGAGAGTTTGGACACAAATGTAAAATATAGTTTAACTCACCGAGAAAAATCAGTTTGGTGCCACCGCCAAAGTATGCTGGATTGGTGTTCACAGCCAGTAATGTCTGTCATATATCTCCCAGCTGAGAGACAGTGGGACAGACAGACAGACAGACAGAGAGAAGAGAAAGAGGGTGGTGGACAGAGAGATTGACTGATACAGAGAGAGACTGGGTTTAGAGGCTAAAGTCGGTGGGGAGAAGCTTGGTGAGGTGGGGCTGTGGGGGAGAGGGAGGGAGGCAATGGGATGAGAGTGGAGACCACGAGCGGGGGGGAGAGAGCAGGGACTTGGGGAAGTTAGAGGAGAGAGTTTGGACACAAATGTAAAATATAGTTTAACTCACCGAGAAAAATCAGTTTGGTGCCACCGCCAAAGTATGCTGGATAGTTGTTCACAGCCAGTAATGTCTGTCATATATCTCCCAGCTGAGAGACAGTGGGACAGGCAGACAGAGGGAGAGACAGAGAGAGGGGAGAAAGAGGGTGGTGGACAGAGAGATAGACATGGACAGAGAGAAAGAGAGAGAGACAGACCCTCACCTCCAGTCAATACTCACCCAGGACCCTCAGTCTTGTTCCTTCTCCGAAATACGCAATGGTGTTTGCACATCATGTCAATGACTGACGTAAACTCTCCCTCTCTCTTGTCTCCCCTTCTCTCATTCCCTCTCTGCTCTCTCCATCTTTGACTCTCCCTGTATCCCACTCTGTCTCTGGCTCGCTCACCAGCTCTCTCCCGCTCTCACATCTTTCCCGCCTTTGCTATCTTCTTTCTCCCATTCTCTTACTCCTCCATCTCTCTTACTCTCCCCCCCTCCCCCCTTCTCCTGTTGACTCTCTTTTCTTTTCTCTCCTGTCACTCCCTCTCTTTTAGCCTCTCACAACTTTTCTTCCAGTTCCTACCATCCCTCTCCTCTCCCTCTCCTCCCACACAACTAAAGCTAACTGGAAGTTACCCATAAACACCATCAGTCATGGACCTGCTGAGATCCCCCCCACCCCCCCCCCTCCCCACAGCTAGTTTTTGTACAGCTGTCAGTGAGAGATGTATCACAGTGGCTCCCCCCTGTCCCCACAATGTGAAATGCTCGTTCAAAAACACCCACCAACAGAGAGAGTGAGGGAGGGGGAGGCAGAGTAGCCACAAACCCACAATCCCTCCCCCTTCCCACCCACCTCTCTTGCGGTCCAAAATGGATGTGGGATTTAGGCGTCCAATAGAGGAAATGAACATTGATAATATGGTCACTCAACCCACGACTGTTCGTGGGGAGGCTGCTGCGTGCAATTAGCTGCTGCGATTCGCCCTCAAAATCTACACTCGGATCTCATTTACGGTGTGTTCTGTGAGGCGCTTTGAGACGTCCAGAAGACGGTCCAGACGTTCAGTTGTTCCGTGGTACACAAATGCAAGGATTATTATTGTGTAACTCTGCAGCCTGTGCCCGCCTCTGCACCAGGCTCGGTGACCATATCACCCCCACATCCCCGCCCAACACCACTGTCTCCCCTTCATGCAGAGGATAGAGGTTCATAGAGTTCGAGATCGTTTGAAGCCCTCCCATAGATTTCCTCCCTGCTAATTATAACAAATAATAATATAACAATCCTTACATTTATATAGCGCTTTCCACATCTTATCGACTTCTCAACCCACTACAATTCTATGATCTGCTAATCCCCAAGCAAACTCCTCCCGCTCCGCGGGCTCTGGCCTGCTTTATGTCTCCCGCCTCTCCCCGCCACACCATTGGTGGGCTTCTCTCCAGCCACTCTGCCCCCATCCTCTGGCGATTTTCCTGTCAATTGGATCGTCCTCCCGATGTGAAAGGCAGGACTTGAATGTAATTGTGTTGTTGGTTCTTGTTGTTGTAGCCGCAGCTAAGCCCCCTCCTAGGCTAGGTTCCTGATGGAGATCTCCGGGGAGGAGTTCTTGTGACTGGTCTGTGTGGTGTTGTAGTCAGGTTGAAAACTTTTCAGATATGTTGGGTTTGAGTAACAGCTGCCAATGTGAGGCTTCCCTGTTGGAGTTACTAGAGCATCATACTAAGGGCAGTATTATCATGGTGACACCTTCAAGTCACACTCTCTCCCTCTCTGGTCCTTGGCCACAGAGTCACCAACTCTTCCAATGACAGACCTGCAAAGTCAACATAACAATTTGATCCAACCAACAGGGAATCTGGGCCTGAATGTCCAAGCAGGGGATTAGTCTCAGACTGAAATTGGGCTAACCTCAGACAGAGAGTGGTGTAGCATGAAATGACTGTGGATTTGAAGGTTTACATAGATGGAGAGGTGTTCGAGGGGTTGGAGGTAACAGAGAAGTTGAGATGGAGCCAATGTCTACTCTGGCTCTGGATCAATCTTCTTTTTCTCGGTCTCTCAACCGATCGTCTGCATTCATGTGTTTAGTTTTTACAGAGACTGAGGGTAGGTGTTGGTGGGGGAGTTGCTTGGTTATCTGCATGTTGTGTGTGTGTGTCTGTGTGTGTGGATATAAAGAAGAGAATCGATGTGTACCCTGTGTGAGGTTTATGTATGAGACATCTGTCTCTCTCTCACACTGTGCCCTTCTCTAGCAGCACAGTAATACACCCCCTCCTGGGCTGTGTTGCTGATGGAGATCTCCAGGGAGGATTCCTTGTCAGTTGACTTTGTGATGTTGTAGCCAGATTTAAAACCCTCCTCATACCTTGACGGTGGGCTAAGATTATATCCGATCAATGTGAGGCCTCCCTGATGGGGTTGGAGGTACCAAAGCATCGTTTGATGGGTTGTGTCGTTCTGGTAACATGTCAAAGTCACTTTCTCTCCCACTCTGACTGTGACTGTTCCCGGCCACTGAGTCATCAAAGCTCCCACTGACAGACCTGCAAAGGCAATATAACAATGTGATCCCAACGATGAGGAATCTGGGCTCACACACACAAAGCAGGGTTGTTTTGGACATAGAGAGGGGTGTTATATAAAATCCCAGTGGAATTGGGAGCCTGAGGAGCTTTGGGAGATGTTGAGATACTCACAGGACCAGAGGATGGAGATCAGAGAGACAGTGAGAAAGCACAGACTCATAATTGGTCAGAGACTTGAGATTAACCTCGGGATTCTCACACTAGTGATCAAGTTCTCTCCCTTCTTCTCCCTCGCATACACACCCTGTTTTTTTCTCTCACCAGCTATTTTTCCATTCAATCATCCCAATATCACTCCTCTCTTCATCAATCGTTGTCTCACTCTGTCTCACACTTACACCCTCTGTCTCTCACACAAACAAACACTATCTCTCTGTCTCTGTGTCTGTGGAATGAAGCTCCAACACAGTAAAAACACCAATGAAACCAAACTGTCAGCACTACAACGGAAGTGGGCCTTGCCTCCATCTACCAACACTCCTCCTCTCGACCCATTGTGCCATTGGTGGGATGTATAGACGTAGGGGTGGCGAGATTGCTCAGTCAAGCTACAGCCTCTCCCAGGGTATGGATTGGGAACAATGGGTCACAAAGTGGGTCGCAGATTCACCGACAGACACAGAGGAGAGTTGGCGAGATGGAGCCGTGTCTACTCTGGCCCTGAAACTCATTTTCTCCGTGTCTCTCAATCGTCTGTGTTCATGTGTATTATTGTGCAGAGACTGAGTCCAGGTGCTGATGGGGGAGGGCACTGGTTTGTATGTGTGTTTGTATGTGTGTGTGTGGTAAACTGAGATGTTGTGTATCCTGTGTGAGGTTTATGTATGAGAGATCTGCCTCTCTCTCACGCTGTGCCCTTCTCTAGCAGCACAGTAATACACCCCCTCCTGGGTAGTGTTGCTGATGGAGATCTCCAGTGAGGATTCCTTGTTGTCCTCAGTCTGTGTAATGGTGTAGCCAGCTTTAAATTCTTCCTCATTTTGTGGGTTTCTCAATCTGCTATATCCGATCAACGTGAGGCCTCCATGGTGGGGTTGGAGGTACCAGAGCATTGTTTCAAGGGCTGATTCATTCTGGTAACATCCCAAGGTCACAGTCTCTCCCTCTCTGACTGTGACTGTCCTCGGCCACTGAGTCACCAACTCGGCCAGTGACAGACCTGCAAAAACAACGTAACAATGTGATTCTGCCGACAGGGAATCTGGGCTGAATGTCCTGGGGGAAGGGAATTCCCAGGGAAACTCACACACACAAAGCAAAGAACATCTCGGGCACGAGAGGGATATGATGTGAAATCCCTGTGGGTTTGAGAGCTCCCACGAAATTGCAAGCTTTTGAGAGACACTCACAAGGCCAGAGGATGGAGACCAGAGAGAGAGTCAGAAAGTACTGGCTCATTATTAGTAGATACGATCACATAGGCTATTTCTCAATTTAAGTTTCTCTATACTCCCAATCCCTCTTTCCCAATCGTTGTCTAACTCAGTCACTCACAATCGCTCTCTCACACACACTCTCTCTCTGTCTGTGTGGAATGAAGCTCTGGCAGAGTTAAGGCACCAATCAAACCAAAGTATCACCACCACATCCGCCGCCACCTCAATGAGACATTGGAAGGAGATGGAAATGCAGGGGAGGGGACACGCCTTAATGAAGCTACAGATACTCGCAGGAAACATTAGGTCCCAAATTAGTGAAAGATTCAGAGGAAAACACAGATGGAACACTGTGGAGAGTTGGCGAGATGGGGCCATATCTACTCTGGTCCTCAACCTCTTTGTCTCTCCCATCTCTCAATCATCTGTGTTGATGTGTATTATGTTGCAGAGACTGAGTCCAGGTGCTGATGGGGGAAGGCACTGGTATGGCTGTGTGTGTGTGTGTGTGTGTCAGTGTGTTTGTGGTAACTGAGACGTTGTGTATCCTGTGTGAGGTTTATGTATGAGAGATCTGTCTCTCTCTCACACTGTGCCCTTCTCTGGCAGCACAGTAATACACCCCCTCCTGCGTTACGTTCCTGATGGAGATCTCCAGGGAGTTGTTCTTGTTTTCATTAGTCTGTGTAATGGTGTAGCCAGAACTAAAATCTTTCTCATTTTTGGGGTTTGCGTCGCTGCTGTATCCGATCAATGTGAGGCCTCCCTGATGGGGTTGGATGTACCAGAGCATTGTACGAAGCAAAGTATTGTCGTGGTGACATGTCAAAGTCACAGTCTTTCCCTCTCTGGCTGTGACTGTCCCCGGCCTCTGAGTCACCAACTCTGCCAGTGACAGACCTGCAAAGACAACATAACAATGTGATCTGACCGACAGGGAGGGAATTTGGACTGAATGTTCTGGGTGGGGGGGGGGGGTGTGAGGGACACTCGGGATGGTGCACACACTGTAAACGGGTTCATCTCGTACAGAGAAAATTGTATTAAATTAAATCTCCTTGTATTTCAGTTCTTGCTGGCGATGGGGACATACTGAGAGATACTCACAGGGCCACAGGATGGGGATCAGAGAGATAGTGAGAAAGGACAGACACATTGTTTGCAGACTTGTGATTAACATTGATAACTTCACACCACAGATCAAGTTCTCTCCCTTGTTCACTCTCACGCACGCTTTCTGCTGTTCTCAGACAAGCAATTTAACTTTCTGAATGTCGCTCCTCTCTTTCCGAATCGTGGTCCACCTCTACCTCACGCACACTCTCTGTCTCTAACGCAAACACACACTACCTCTCTGTCTCTCTGTCCGTGGAATGAAGCTCCAACAGTGTGAAGATACCAATGAAACCAAACTGTCAGCACTACAACGGAAGTGGGCCTTGCCCCCCATTCCCCAACCCTCCCCCTCCTGACCCAGTGTGCCATTGGTGGGAGGTGCAGATGTGGGGGTGGGGAGATTGCTCAGTCAACTACAGCCTCTCCCAGGGTATGGATTGGGAACAATGGGTCACAAAGTTAGACGCAGATTCACAGACAGACACAACGGGAACAATGTGTAGAGTTGGGGAGATAGAGCCGTGTCTACTGTGGCCCTGAAGCACTATTTCTCTCTGTCTCTCTATCGTCCGTGTTCACGTGTATTGTTTTGCAGTGACTGAGTCCAGGTGCTGATGGGGGTGGACACTGTTTGTGTGTGTGTGTGTGTGTCTTTCAGTGTGTGTGGTAAACTGAGACGTTGTGTACCCTGTGTGAGGTTTATGTATGAGAGATCTGTCTCTCTCTCACGCTGTGCCCTTCTCTAGCAGCACAGTAATATACCCCCTCCTGCGTTACGTTCCTGATGGAGATCTCCAGGGAGTTGTTCTTGTTTTCATTAGTCTGTGTAATGGTGTAGCCAGAACTAAAATCGTTCTCATTATTTGGGTTTGAGTAGCTGCTGTATCCGATCAATGTGAGGCCTCCCTGATGGGGTTGGATGTACCAGAGCATTTTATTAAGGGCAGCATTATTGTGCTGACATGTCAAAGTCACAGTCTCTCCCTCTCTGGCTGTGACTGTCCCCGGCCTCTGAGTCACCAACTCTGCCAGTGACAGACCTGCAAAGACAACATAACAATGTGATCTGACCGACAGGGAGGAAATTTGGGCCGAATGTTCTGGGTGGGGGGGGGGAGTGAGGGACGCTCGGGATGGTGCACACACTGTAAACGGGTTCATCTCTTACAGAGAAAATGGTATTACATTAATTCTCCTTGTATTTCAGTTCTTGCTGGCGATGGGGAGATACTGAGAGATACTCACAGGGCCAAAGGATGGAGATCAGAGAGATAGTGAGAAAGGACAGACTCATTGTTTGTAGAGACTTGTGATTAACCTTGATAACTTCACACCACAGATCAAGTTCTCTCCCTTGTTCACTCTCACGCACGCTTTCTGCTGTTCTCAGACAAGCAATTTAACCTTCTGAATGTCACTCTTCTCTTTCCGAATCGTGGTCCACCTCTATCTCACGCACACTCTCTGTCTCTAACGCAAACACACACTACCTCTCTATCTCTCTGTCCGTGGAATGAAGCTGCAACAGAATAAAGACACCAATGAAACCAAACTATCAGCACTACAACGGAAGTGGGCCTTGCCCCCATTTCCCCCCCGCCACACACCTCGCGACCCAGTGTAACATTGGTGGGAAGTGTAGACGTGGGTGTGTGGTGATTGCTCTGTCAAGATACAGCCAATCCCAGGGTAAGGATTGGGATCAACGGGTCACAAAATTGGTCGCAGATTCACAGAGGAAACAGTGTGGAGAGTTGGAGAGACAAAACCAGGTCCACTCTGGCCCTCAAACTTTTTTCTGCCTTTCTCTCAATCGATTGTGTTCATGTGTATTTTTTTTACTGAGAGTGAGTCCAGGTGTTGATGGGGGAGGGCACTGGTTTGTATGTGTGTGTCTCTGTGTGTGTAAACTGAGCCGTTGTGTATCCTATGTGAGGTTTATGTATGAGAGATCTGTCTCTCTCTCTATATTCTGTTGCCAGAGGATGGAGACCAGAGAGAGAGTCAGAAAGTACTGGCTCATTCTTAGTAGATACGATCACACAGGCTATTTCTCAATTTAAGTTTCTCTATACTCCCAATACCTCTTTCCCAATCGTTGCCTAACTCAGTCATTCACAATCGCTCTCTCACACACACTCTCTCTCTGTCTGTGTGGAATGAAGCTCTGGCAGAGTTAAGGCACCAATCAAACCAAAGTATCACCACCACATCCGCCGCCACCTCAATGAGAAATTGGTAGGAGATGGAAATGCAGGGGAGGGGACACGCCTTAATGAAGCTACAGATACTCGCAGGAAACATTAGGTCCCAAATTAGTGAAAGATTCAGAGGAAAACACAGATGGAACACTGTGGAGAGTTGGCGAGATGGGGCCATATCTACTCTGGTCCTGAACCTCTTTGTCTCTCCCATCTCTCAATCATCTGTGTTGATGTGTATTATGTTGCAGAGACTGAGTCCAGCTGCTGATGGGGGAAGGCTCTGGTATGTCTCTGTGTGTGTGTGTCTGTGTCAGTGTGTGTGTGGTAACTGAGACGTTGTGTATCCTGTGTGAGGTTTATGTATGAGAGATCTGCCTCTCTCTCACGCTGTGCCCTTCTCTAGCAGCACAGTAATACACCCCCTCCTGCGTTACGTTCCTGATGGAGATCTCCAGGGAGTTGTTCTTGTTGTCATTAATCTGTGTAATGGTGTAGCCAGAACTAAAATCTTTCTCATTATTTGGGTTTGAGAAGCTGCTATATCCGATCAATGTGAGGCCTCCCTGATGGGGTTGGAGGTACCAGAGCATTGTGTTCAGCAAACTATTGTCGTGGTGACATGTCAAAGTCACAGACTCTCCCTCTCTGGCTGTGACTGTCCCCGGCCTCTGAGTCACCAACTCTGCCAGTGACAGACCTGCAAAGACAACGTAACAATGTGATCTGACCGACAGGGAGGGAATTTGGGCCGAATGTTCTGGGTGGGGGGGGGGGGTGTGTGTGAGGGACACTCGGGATGGTGCACACACTGTAAACGGGTTCATTTCTTACAGAGAAAATTGTATTACTTTAAATCTCCTTGTATTTTAGTTCTTGCTGGCGATGGGGAGATACTGAGAGATACTCACAGGGCCAAAGGATGGAGATCAGAGAGATAGTGAGAAAGGACAGACTCATTGTTTGCAGACTTGTGATTAACCTTGATAACTTCACACCACAGATCAAGTTCTCTCCTTTCTTCACTCTCACGCACGCTTTCTGCTGTTCTCAGACAAGCAATTTAACTTTCTGAATGTCGCTCCTCTCTTTCCGAATCGTGGTCCACCTCTACCTCACGCACACTCTCTGTCTCTAACGCAAACACACACTACCTCTCTATCTCTCTGTCCGTGGAATGAAGCTGCAACAGAATAAAGGCACCAATGAAACCAAACTGTCAGCACTACAACGGAAGTTGGCCTTGCCCCCATTCCGCCCCCACCCCCCCACCCCGCGACCCAGTGTAACATTGGTGGGAAGTGTAGACGTGGGTGTGTGGTGATTGCTCTGTCAAGATACAGCCAATCCCAGGTTATGGATTGGGATCAACGGGTCAGAAAATTGGTCGCAGATTCACAGAGGAAACAGTGTGGAGAGTTGGAGAGTCAGAACCCGGTCCTCTCTGGCCCTCAAACTTTTTTCTGCCTGTCTCTCAACCGCTTATGTTCATGTGTATTTTTTTACTGAGAGTGAGTCCAGGTGTTGATGGGAGAGGGCACTGGTTTGTATGTGTGTGTCTCTGTGTGTGTAAACTGAGCCATTGTGTACCTATGTGAGGTTTATGTATGCGAGATCTTTCTCTCTCTATATATTCTGTTGCCAGAGGATGGAGACCAGAGAGAGAGTCAGAAAGTACTGGCTCATTATTAGTAGAAACGATCACACAGGCTATTTCTCAATTTAAGTTTCTCTATACTCCCAATACCTCTTTCCCAATCGTTGTCTAACTCAGTAATTCACAATCGCTCTCTCACACACACTCTCTCTCTGTCTGTGTGGAATGAAGCTCTGGCAGAGTTAAGGCACCAATCAAACCAAAGTATCACCACCACATCCGCCGCCACCTCAATGAGAAATTGGTAGGAGATGGAAATGCAGGGGAGGGGACACGCCTTAATGAAGCTACAGATACTCGCAGGAAACATTAGGTCCCAAATTAGTGAAAGATTCAGAGGAAAACACAGATGGAACACTGTGGAGAGTTGGCGAGATGGGGCCATATCTACTCTGGTCCTCAACCTCTTTGTCTCTCCCATCTCTCAATCATCTGTGTTGATGTGTATTATGTTGCAGAGACTGAGTCCAGGTGCTGATGGGGGAAGGCTCTGGTATGGCTGTGTGTGTGTGAGTCTGTGTCAGTGTGTTTGTGGTAACTGAGACGTTGTGTATCCTGTGTGAGGTTTATGTACGAGAGATCTGTCTCTCTCTCACGCTGTGCCCTTCTCTAGCAGCACAGTAATACACCCCCTCCTGCGTTACGTTTCTGATGGAGATCTCCAGGGAGTTGTTCTTGTTTTCATTAGTCTGTGTAATGGTGTAGCCAGAACTAAAATCGTTCTCATTATTTGGGTTTGAGTAGCTGCTATATCCGATCAATGTGAGGCCTCCCTGATGGGGTTGGATGTACCAGAGCATTGTATTAAGGGCAGCATTATTGTGCTGACATGTCAAAGTCACAGTCTCTCCCTCTCTGGCTGTGACTGTCCCCGGCCTCTGAGTCACCAACTCTGCCAGTGACAGACCTGCAAAGACAACGTAACAATGTGATCTGACCGACAGGGAGGAAATTTGGGCCGAATGTTCTGGGTGGGGGGGGGGGGCGGAGTGAGGGACGCTCGGGATGGTGCACACACTGTAAACGGGTTCATCTCTTACAGAGAAAATGGTATTACATTAAATCTCCTTGTATTTCAGTTCTTGCTGGCGATGGAGAGATACTGAGAGATACTCACAGGGCCAAAGGATGGAGATCAGAGAGATAGTGAGAAAGGACAGACTCATTGTTTGTAGAGACTTGTGATTAACCTTGATAACTTCACACCACAGATCAAGTTCTCTCCCTTGTTCACTCTCACGCACGCTTTCTGCTGTTCTCAGACAAGCAATTTAACCTTCTGAATGTCGCTCCTCTCTTTCCGAATCGTGGTCCACCTCTATCTCACGCACACTCTCTGTCTCTAACGCAAACACACACTACCTCTCTATCTCTCTGTCCGTGGAATGAAGCTCCAACAGAATAAAGACACCAATGAAACCAAACTATCAGCACTACAACGGAAGTGGGCCTTTCCCCCATTTCCCCCCCCCCACACACCTCGCGACCCAGTGTAACATTGGTGGGAAGTGTAGACGTGGGTGTGTGGTGATTGCTCTGTCAAGATACAGCCAATCCCAGGGTATCGATTGGGATCAACGGGTCAGAAAATTGGTCGCAGATTCACAGAGGAAACAGTGTGGAGAGTTGGAGAGTCAGAACCAGGTCCACTCTGGCCCTCAAACTTTTTTCTGCCTGTCTCTCAATCGATTGTGTTCATGTGAATTTTTTTACTGAGAGTGAGTCCAGGTGTTGATGGGGGAGGGCATTGGTTTGTATGTGTGTGTCTCTGTGTGTGTAAACTGAGCCGTTGTGTATCCTATGTGAGGTTTATGTATGAGAGATCTGTCTCTCTCTCTATATTCTGTTGCCAGAGGATGGAGACCAGAGAGAGAGTCAGAAAGTACTGGCTCATTATTAGTAGATACGATCACACAGGCTATTTCTCAATTTAAGTTTCTCTATACTCCCAATCCATCTTTCCCAATCGTTGTGTAACTCAGTCATTCACAATCGCTCTCTCACGCACTCCCTCACTCTCTCTCTCTGTCTGTGTGGAATGAAGCTCTGGCAGAGTTAAGGCACCAATCAAACCAAAGTATCACCACCACATCCGCCGCCACCTCAATGAGACATTGGTAGGAGATGGAAATGCAGGGGAGGGGACACGCCTAAATGAAGCTACAGATACTCGCAGGAAACATTAGGTCACAAATTAGTGAAAGATTCAGAGGAAAACACAGATGGAACACTGTGGAGAGTTGGCGAGATGGGGCCATATCTACTCTGGTCCTCAACCTCTTTGTCTCTCCCGTCTCTCAATCATCTGTGTTGATGTGTATTATGTTGCAGTGACTGAGTCCAGCTGCTGATGGGGGAAGGCACTGGTATGTCTGTGTGTGTGTGTGTGTGTCAGTGTGTGTGTGGTAACTGAGACATTGTGTATCCTGTGTGAGGTTTATGTATGAGAGATCTGCCTCTCTCTCACGCTGTGCCCTTCTCTAGCAGCACAGTAATACACCCCCTCCTGCGTTACGTTCCTGATGGAGATCTCCAGGGAGTTGTTCTTGTTCTCATTAGTCTGTGTAATGGTGTAGCCAGAATTAAAATCTTTCTCATATTTTGACTTTGTGTAGCTGCTGTATCCGATCAATGTGAGGCCTCCCTGATGGGGTTGGAGGTACCAGAGCATTGTATCAAGGTTAGTATCTTCGTGGTGACATGTCAAAGTCACCGTCTCTCCCTCACTGGCTGTGACTGTCCCTGGCCTCTGAGTCACCAACTCTGCCAGTGACAGACCTGCAAAGACAACATAACAATGTGATCTGACCGACAAGGAGGGAATTTGGGCCGAATGTTCTGGGTGGGGGGGGGGGGGGGAGTGAGGGACGCTCGGGATGGTGCACACACTGTAAACGGGTTAATCTCTTACAGAGAAAATGGTATTACATTAATTCCCCTTGTATTTCAGTTCTTGCTGGCGATGGGGAGATACTGAGAGATACTCACAGGGCCAAAGGATGGAGATCAGAGAGATAGTGAGAAAGGACAGACTCATTGTTTGTAGAGACTTGTGATTAACCTTGATAACTTCACACCACAGATCAAGTTCTCTCCCTTGTTCACTCTCACGCACGCTTTCTGTTGTTCTCTCACAAGCTATCCTTGCATTTAACTTTCTGAATGTCATTCCTCTCTATCCGAATTGTAGTCCACCTCTATCTCATGCACACTCTCTGTCTCTAACGCAAGCACACACTACCTCTCTGTCTCTGTGTCTGTGGAATGAAGCCCCAACAGTGTAAAGACACCAATGAAACCAAACTGTCAGCACTACAACGGAAGTTGGCCTTGCCCCCATTTCCCAACCCTCCCCCTCCTGACCCAGTGTGCCATTGGTGGGAGGTGTAGACGTGGGTGTGTGGGGATTGCTCAGTCAAGATACAGCCACTCGCAGGGTATCAATTGGGATCAAAGGGTCACAAAATTGGTCGCAGATTCACAGACAGACAGACACAGAGGGAACAGTGTGGAAATTTAGCGAGACACATTCAGGTCTATTCTCACCCTCAAACTTTTTTCTGCCTGTCTCTGAATCGTTTGTTTTCATGTGTATTATTTTACTGAGACTGAGTCCAGGTTTTGATGGAGGATGGCACTCGTTTGTAAGTGTGTGTCTCTCTGTGTGTGGTAAACTGAGCCTCCCAATCCCACTCTTCCAATCGTTGTCTAACTAAGTCACTCACAATCGCTCTCTCACACCCACTCTCAATCTCTCTCTCTGTGTGTGGAATGAAGCTGTGGCAGAGTTAATGCACCATTCTAACCAAACTGTTGCCACCATATCCACCCCCACTTCAATGGGACTTTGGTAGGAGATGGATACCTGGTGCAGTGGACATGCCTTATTGAATGGACAGACACTCCCAGTGCATGGACTTGGAATTTTAGGTCATACATTTGGTGAAATCTTCAGAGAGAGACATGGAGGGAACGGCGTGGAGAGTAGGCGACATGAAATTATGTCTACTCTGGTCATGAACCTCTTTTTCTCTCTTTCTTTCTCTTTCTCTCAATCGTCTATGTTGACATATGTTATCTTGCAGGCAATGAGTCCAGGTGGTGATGGGGGAAGGCAGTGGTTTCTATGTGTGTGTGTGTGGTAAACTGAGACATTATGTATCCTGTGTGAGGTTTATGTACGAGAGATCTGCCTCTCTCTCACGCTGTGCCCTTCTCTAGCAGCACAGTAATACACCCCCTCCTGGGTAGTGTTCCTGATGGAGATCTCCAGGGAGGAATCCTTGTTGTCATCAGTCTGTGTAATGGTGTAGCCACGTTTAAATTCTTCCTCATTTTGTGGGTTTGCGTATTTGCTATATCCGATCAATGTGAGGCCTCCCTGATGGGGTTGGATGTACCAGAGCATTGTAGAATGGGTTGTGTCGTTCTGGTAACATCTCAAAGTCACAGTCTCTCCCTCTCTGGCTGTGACTGTCCCCGGCCACTGAGTCACCAACTCTGTCAGTGACAGACCTGCAAAGACAATGAAACAATGTGATTCCACCGGTGGGGAATCTGGGCTCACACATACACACACACACACACACAAAGTGGAATTGTTTTGGACAGAGAAAGTGATGGGATATAAAATCTCACTGGAGTTGGGAGCCTGAGGGGTATTTGAGGCTGTTGCGAGATACTCACAGGGCCAGAGGATGGAGATCAGAGAGACAGTGAGAAAGGACAGAATCATTGTCGGCACAGACTTGACATTAACATCGGGATCTTCACACCAGAGATCAAGTTCTCTCCCTTCTCATCCCTCATATATGTTCTCTATTCTTTTCTCTCACACACTAGTTTTCCATTGAACCTTCTCAGTATCACTCCCCACTATCTCAGCCGTTGTCGAACCCTATCTCACACACACTCTCTGTCTCTCACACAAACACACTATCTCTTTGTCTCCCTCTACCTCTGTGTCTGTGGAATGAAGCTCCAACAGTGTAAAGGCACCCAATGAAATCAAACTGTCAGCACTACAACGGAAGTGGGCCTTGCTCCCATCCCCCAACCCTCCCCCTCCTGACCCAGTGTGACATTGGTGGGAGGTGTAGACGTAGAGGTGGGGAGATTGCTCAGTCAACTACAGCCTCTCCCAGGGTATGGATTGGGAACAATGGGTCACAAAATTGGTCGCAGATTCACAGTCAGACACAGAGGGAACGGCGAGGAGAGTTGGAGATACGGAGCCATGTCTACCCTGGCCCTGGATCTCGTTTTCTCTCCGTCTCTCAATCATCTGTGTTCATGTGCATTATTTTTCAGAGACTGAGTCCAGGTGCTGATGGTGCAGTCCGCTGGTTTCTATATGTGCATGTCTGTCAATGTGTGATAAACCGATACCCTGTGTGAGGTTTATGTATGAGAGATCTGTCTCTCTCTCACACTGTGCCCTTGTCTAGCAGCACAGTAATACACCCCCTCCTGGCCTGTGTTGCTGATGTTGATCTTCAGAGAGGATTCCTTTTTGTCACGAGTCTGTGTGATGGTGTAATTCTCAGTTTGAAAATCCGTTTCATAATTTGCTTTGGACAGTAAGGCATATCCTATCAACATGAGGCCTCCCTGGTGGGGTTGGAGGTACCAGAGCATCGTTTGAAGGGCTGATTCATTCTGGTAACATCCCAAAGTCACAGTCTCTCCCTCTTTGGCTGTGACTGTCCTCGGCCACTGAGTCACCAACTCTGCCAGTGACAGGCCTGCAAAGACAACGTAACAATGTGATTCTGCCGACAGGGAATCTGAGCTGAATCTCCCGGGGGAAGGGAATTCCCAGGGAAACTCACACACACAAAGCAAAGAACATCTCAGACACAGGGAGGGATATGATGTGAAATCCCTGTGGGTTTGAGAGCTCCCGGGATATTGAATCATTTTGAGAGACACTCACAGGGCCAGAGGATGGAGACCAGAGAGAGAGTTAGAAACCACACATTCATTGTCAGTAGAGACGATCACACAGGCTATTTCTCCATTGAAGCTTCTCAATAATACTCCCAATCCCTCTCTCCAAATCGTTGTCTTACTCAGTCACTCACAATCGCTCTATCTCTCTCTCTCTCACACACACACACACACACTCTCTCTGTTGGTGTGGAATGAAGCTCTGGCAGAGTAAAAGCACCAATCAAACCAAACTGTCACCACCACATCCGCTCCCACATTAATGGGACATTGGTTGGAGGTGGAAACATGGGGGAAGGGACATGCCTTAGTGAAGCTACAGACACTCCCAGACCCACTGTTCATAGTTCATGGACTATGAACATTAGGTCACAAACTTGGTGAAGGATTCAGAGAGGGACATGGACAGAACAGCGTGGAGAGTAGGCCACATGAAACCATGTCTACTCTGGCCCTGAACCTCTTTTTCTCTCTTTCTGTCTGTGTCACGTCTGTGTTGACGTGTATTAATTTGCGAACACTGAGCCCAGGTGCTTATGTGGAACGCACTGGTTTGTTTGTGTGTCTGTGTGTGTGTGTGTGTGGTAAACTGAGACGTTGTATATCCTGTGTGAGGTTTATGTATGAGAGATCTGCCTCTCTCTCACGCTGTGCCCTTCTCTAGCAGCACAGTAATACACCCCCTCCTGGGTAGTGTTTCTGATGGAGATCTCCAGGGAGGAATCCTTGTTGCCACCAATCTGTGTGATGGTGTGGCCAGTTTTAAATTCTTTCTCGTAACTTGGTGTTCCGTAATTGCTATATCCGATCAATGTGAGGCCTCCCTGATGGGGTTGGATGTACCAGAGCATCGTTTGATGCGTTGTCTCATTCTGGTAACATCTCAATGTCACAGTCTCTCCCTCTCTGGCTGTGACTGTCCCCGGCCACTGAGTCACCAACTCTGCCAGTGACAGACCTGCAAAGACAACATAACAATATGATCCCGCCGACAGGGCACACACAGGAAATGGGATTATCCTCTACAAACAAATTGGTATTGTATTCAATCTCGTTGTTTTTGAGTTCTTGCCGGCGATGTTCTGAGATACTCACAGGGCCAGAGGATGGAGATCAGAGAGACAGTGAGGAAGGACAGACGCATTGTTCATCAGAGATCTGGATTAACATTGAGAACTTCACAGCTCAGTTCTGTTTCAATCTCTCTTGCTTTATCCTCGCACACATGCACACACTCTACCTCACACTCTTTTATTCATCTCTCACATGAATTTGTTCTCACTCCGACTCTCTCTTTCTCTTTGTGGATTGAAGCTTTGACACATGAATGACACCAAACTATTTGAACTACATCACAAGCCCCACCCCCTCCCCACCCACCCTCGGGGGACAGTAGAATGAATCAACGAAGGCTCCCCTAGGGACCGTCTGGTAACTTACATGTGGCAAAATTGGTCCATTGCCCCAGGTTGGCTATTTACTTCTGGTTTCTAGTTTCTCATTTCCTGTTAGCACTATTTCCAAGTTTGCAGATGATACAAAGTTAGGTAGGGTAGTAAATAGTGAGGAGGACTGTAACCAACTGCAAGCAGACACACACAGATTGGTGGAATGGGCTGACATGTGGCAGATGTATTTTAATGTGGATATGTGTGAGGTGATACACTTAGATAGGAAAAATGATAGCCTGCTAGCGTTCATTTCGAAAGGTTTAGAGTCTAAGAGTGGGGAAGTCTTGCTGCAACTGTATAGGGCTTTGGTGAGACCGCACCTAGAGTATTGTGTGCAGGTTTGTTCTCCTTATTTAATAAAGGACATACTTGCCTTAGAGGGGATGCAGTGTACATTCACTAGGTTAGTTCCTGGGATGAGGGGACTGACCTATGAGGATAGGTTGAATAAACTAGGCCTGTATTCGCTAGAGTACAGAAGAATTAGGGGTTATTTTATTGAAACATATAAGATTCTTAAAGGGATGGATAAAGTAGACACTGAGGGACTGTTTCCCCTGGAAGGAGAATCTATAACCAGGGGTCACAGTGTTAAAATTAAGGATCAGCCTTTTAGAACAGAGTTGAGGAAACATTTCTTCACTCAGAGGGTAGTGAATTTATAATTCTTATGTTCTTATGATAGGAGGCAATATAGACTTGGTAGCTCAAACTTAAGGGGGGTGAATGTACAGAGAGATCTGGGTGTTCAAGTAAGCAAATCATTAAAGGTAGCAGAGCAAGTAGATAAGGCAGTAAAAAAGGCATTTGGTGTACTGAGCTTCATTAGTTGGGGCAAAGAGTATAAGAGTAGGGAGGTTATGGTTAATCTATACAAAACACTGGTTAGGCCTCAACTGGAGTACTGCGTCCAGTTCTGGGCACCTTACTTCAGGAAGGACATTAAGGCACTGGAAAGGGTGCAGAGGAGATTCACGAGAATGTTACCAGGAATGGGGAACCTTAGCTATGAGGACAGACTGGAGACGTTAGGACTTTTCCCATTAAAACAGAGAAGGTTACGCGGGGACCTGATGGAGGTCTTCAAGATCATGAAAGGTTTCGACAGGCTAGATAGGGAAAAGCTGTTTCTGCTGGTAGGTGTGTCTGTGACCCGTGGTCACAGTATTAAGATATCTACCAAAAGAAGCAGAGGGGAGGTTAGAAGAATTTTTTTTACTCAGCGAGTTGTTCGAATTTGGAATGATCTGCCTGAAAGGGTAGTGAGGTCCGATTCAATAGCAGCTTTTAAGAGAGAACTAGATAGGTATCTGGGGAAGACGGGTTTGCAGGGTTATGGGGAGAAAGCTGGTGATTGGGGTTAACGAAAGTGACTTGCTCAGTCAAAGAACCAGCACAGACTCGATGGGCCGAATGGCCTCCTTCTGTGCCGTAACATTCTATGCTTCTATGATTCTAAGTGACAGGTAGCCAACCAGTGATCTTGTTGTATTTTATTGTCACGCTGTGTGTTATGTCATCGTGCAAATTGGCCGCTGTGCTTCATTGGAAAACACACATTGCAGTGAATCCCGTCAAGCGCTTTTAGATGTCCTCCCAAAGCGGGAGGTGCTTTGTTGAAGACGATGAGGTGCTGCAGTTCGATCAGTTGAGAGGAGACAAATTCCTCAAGGTGACAATTGTTTGTTCAGCCGCTTGTGAGTAATAACCAGTGACTGAGCAGGTGGACTGTCTCCCTGGTGGGGGATGTTTGTGGCTTGAAATAGCGCGACAGCCTTCAGTGCTGATCTCTCTGCTTCACCATGGAGAGGTTTCACAGTTTCTCGGAGAAGAGTTTTCGGAAAGAAGCCATTTTCCAGATAATGTACATCATCTACCCTGCCCTCGCCCTGGTCGGCGTGCTTGGTGAGTTGGTGGAGATGCTTTGCTTTGTGATTGACTGTAAATTTGCCTTGATTGGTGAGAACCCTGACAACATTGTTCCAATTAAACTGGATTCATTTTACAGCAATTGTGAGTGTTGTCTGTGTAATACAATTGGCATTTAGACAGTGCTCGGCTCAACATTAATTCAAACATGCAATAAATATTCTTAGCTTTGTCTCCCGTCAGCTCCTTCTCCCTTTGAGGCTACTGACAGCATCAACCTTCATTGGATGTGCAATGCATCTCTCCCAGCAGATGTGGGCATTGAAACCTCACTCGATCAGATGGCCCCCACCATCACCTCCGCCACATCAGGTCACTGAGATCCTCATCGGTGCCCTCACCAGGACTAGGCTCGGTTACTCTAACTATTTCCTGGTTCAACTCCCCAACCTTTCCCTCCACAATCTGCAGGTTAATGGCCACGATCTTTCAATCTTCCTTGGACACAGGGGTCGTGCCAGAGGACTGGAGGATAGCTAATATTACTCCCTTGTATAAAAAGGGGCAGAAGAACAAGCCTGGTAACTACAGACCAGTCAGTCTAACGTCGGTAGTGGGCAAACTTCTAGAGTCCATAATCAGGGACAAGGTAGATCTTCACTTAGAAAGATATAGGCTAATAAAGGACAGTCAACATGGATTTGTTAAAGGCAAATCTTGCCTTACAAATCTGATATAAGTTTTTTGATGAGGTAACGGAATGGGTGGATAATGGTAGCGCAGTTGATGTAGTTTACATGGACTTTCAAAAGGCATTTGACAAAGTGCCACATGAGAGACTTATTATGAAATTAAAGGCCCATGGCGTAAAAGGGACAGTGGCTGCGTGGATCCACAACTGGCTGCGAGACAGAAAGCAGAGAGTTGTAGTGAGCGGCTGTTTTTCAGATTGGAGGGAAGTGAGCAGTGGTGTGCCACAGGGATCGGTTTTGGGACCATTGCTGTTTGTAATCTACATCAATGATCTGGACTTGGGTGTATGGAGTACAGTTTCCAAGTTTGCAGATGACACTAAGTTAGGGAGAATAGTAAATAGTGAGGAGGATAGTAGCCATCTGCAAGAGGATATAGACAAATTGGTAAAGTGGGCAGACACATGGCAGATGAAGTTTAATGCAGAGAAGTGTGAGGTGATGCATTTTGGGAGAAGAAATGAAGGGAGGCAATATAGGCTAGATAGTACAATTTTAAATGGTGTGAAGGAACAGAGAGACCTGGGGATTTGTGTTAGTGACTCGTTGAAGGTGGCAGGACAGGTAGACAAGGCTGTTAAGAAGGCATATGGGATACTAGGCTTTATAAATAGGGGTATAGAGTACAAAAGTCAGGAAGTGCTGACTAACCTCTATAACACTTTGGTGAGGCCTCAGCTGGAATACTGTGTTCAATTCTGGTCACCACACTACAGAAAGGATGTGAAGACATTGGAAAGGGTACAACGAAGATTTACTAGGATGGTGCCACGATTGAGGGACTTCAGCTATGAGGAGAGGCTAGATAGGCTAGGGTTATTCTCTCTGGAGCAGAGAAGATTGAGGGGAGACCTAATAGAGGTTTATAAGATCATTAAGGGTTTCGACAGGGCAAATAGAGAAAAACTATTTCCACTCGTGGGCGAATCTGTGACTCGTGGTCACAGATTTAAAATAGTTTCAAGGCGAAGTAGAGGGGAGCTGAGGAGAAATTTTTTCACTCAGCGAGTTGTTCGAATCTGGAATGCATTGCCTGAAAAGGTGGTGGAGGCTGATTCGACAACAACTTTTAAAAGGGAATTAGATCTTTATTTCGGGAGAACAGGTCTATTAGGCTATGGGGAGCGGGCAGGGCAGTGGGATTGAATCGCTCTTTTCAAAGAGCCGGCACAGACTAGATGGGCCGAATGGCCTCCTTTTGTGCCGTAAACTTCTATGAATCTATGAATCTGTGAAACACTGAATATCGTGTCCCCTCCCGTACTAAACTCTTGACCCGACCGCTCCCACCCTCGCCTGGCTTCACTGTGTCTCCATCCCCCAGAACATTGAATTCAAGATCCTCCTCCTAGCCTACTTGGCTTTAAAAGTCTTCCGTGGGGACCACTCTGTGAGTTCATCATGCCCTGTCCCCATCTCCCCCACGACAGTGCCTATCACTCAACTAATACATCACTTCTCGACGTCCCAACTCCCTCTGTCCTGCCATCACCAGTGACGCTTTCAGCCATGAGGTGTACACTCTCTAGACCTCGATTCCTTCAATCGATAATCAATAATAATGACATTTTTATAACACCTTTCACGTCGGGAGGACATCCGAAGGCACTGAACAGTCAGGTAGGGATCAGAGTGGTGGAGGGGGAGGGGTCGGAGAGTAGGAAAATTGACTGTATATATGTTTGTGGGCGAAACGCGGCAGCCAGATTGCCCCCAGCAGTGTCCCACAAACAGTCAGGGAAGTGGGGTTAGGGGAGGAAGGGTGGTGGGGGGGAATGGCAAGGTGAGGGTAGGGAGAAGAAGAGCAGGAAAACCGACTGTATACTTGTGGGCGAAATGTCTGTCTGTTTCTAGAAGGATTTCCTCAATAATCTCTGCCTCGCTGCTTCCATCCCCTCTTTACAGAAACTCCTCAAAACCATCTCAGTCATCTTTCCCTCGCCTCCAGCCCTTGGCTCAGTTGACCAGTCAGAACTCTCAGGTTCTTTGGGGTGTCCTGCAACTGTGAAAGGTGCTCAATAATGTATAATGTGTAAATTGTGTTGCATTTGATTTACAATCCAGCTTCCCAGGATTTAGTGTGAACCTTCCTCTCTTTTCACCTAGATCTTGCAAGTCTTATATTAATAATTCTTGCATTTGATATAGCACTTTTTTCACATCTTATCGATGTCCCAAAGCGCTTCACAGAATATACTGTAAAGTGAATTGACGGTATATATATTTGTGGGTGAATCGCGGCAGCCAATTGCGCACAGCAGCGTCCCCCCACCCACACAGTCGTGGATTGAAATGAACAATTTTATTATCGTGTTTTTTTTTTGAGGGATTATTATTAGGCGTGTGGAGTAAGGAAACTTGCCCGAGGTTTCGCCCTGACCTGCCTGGATTTGAACACAGGTCGGTCTCCCCAGCTTGGTCCTCAGCCTGGTCTCCCCAGCTTGCTAGACAAGTGCTCTAACCACTGAGCCACAGGAGCTGAAGACCTGCACACAAGTCCTGTAGTTCAGTGGTTACAGCACTCAACTCGCAAGTGAGAGACCTGGATTCGGCAAACTTCCTTACTCCACACACACTCCTGGTAATAATCCCTTGGAAAAAATAATAATAATTTGGCCACTCAACCTACCACTGTTTGTGGGACGCTGCTGTGTGAAATTGGCTGCCATGTTTTGCCCACAAATATACAGTCAATTTACTGTATAGTACATTCTGCAAAGGGCTTTGCGACTTCTGCAAGACGTGAATAGCATTAAATTAAATGCAAGGATTATTATTATTAGATCTTTAGCATCCACCTGAGCTGCCAATCAGGGGCTTAGCTGAAGGGCACTGTTCTGGAGCATCAGCTGAGACCAAGTGATTGCAAGTCGCGAACCCACAACCTTCTAACTCTGGGATGAGAGCGCGAGGATACGCGATGTCACCCCAAACCTAAGTTGTCTTTCTGGAACCAAAACAGACACGTTTAAACCAGAGATCTTTCCTTCCAGTCAAAAATTAGCCAGTTCCTTCACTCAGAGGGTAGTGAATTTATGGAATTCTTCACTCAGAGGGTAGTGAATTTATGCAATTCTTCACTCAGACGGTAGTGAATTTATGGAATTCACTACCCCAGAAGGCTGTAGATGCTCAGTCCTTGAACATTTTCAAGGCTGAGACTGATAGATTTTTGAAAAATAGAGTGATTAGGGGATATGGGGATAGGGCAGGTAATCAGAGTTTAGGTGAGAAGATCACCCATGATCTTACTGAATGGCGGGGCAGGCTCGAAGGGCTGAATGGCCTACTCCTGCTCCTAATTCTTATGTTCTTAACCTTCTAACTCTGGGATGAGAGTGCAAGGATATGCGATGTCACCCCAAACCTAAGTTATCCTTCTGGAACCAAAACAGACACGTTTAAACCAGATATTTTTCCTTCCAGTCAAAAATTAGCCAGTTCCTCTCTCTCTCTCTCCCCCCCCACTCTCTTGCACACACTCATATACAATCTCTCTCCCGCTCTCGGCATGTGTGCTACAGGTAACTTGTTGACGATTGTGATCCTGTCGCGAGGAAACTGCGGCCTGTCCAAGCGCATCACTCACTATCTCGTCGCCATGGCGGCAGCCGACCTGTTGGTGGTGCTCTCCGACGTCGTGTTGACGCGAATGAACTTCCTTTTCTACCCCGTCTGCTTCCTGGACCTGACCGTGGCCTGCTCTCTGCTGACCGCAGCGCTGTGCGTGGCCGCCGACAGCTCGGCCTGGCTGACCGCGGCCTTCACCTTCGACCGTTTCCTGGCCATCTGCCGGCCTGGGGCGGGCAGCCTCGCGAGGCCCGAGAGGACAACGGGGGCAGTGATCGGCGCCATCTGGGTGCTGAGCTGCGCCAGCAACGTTCCCTGGTACCTGACGTACGAGCCGTGGTTCACGGTCGGAGGCACATCGTGGTTCTGCAGGACCAAGGACAGCGTCTACACTTCTCGGGCCTGGGCGGCCTTCCATTGGGTGGACATCACGCTGACCCCATTCGCTCCGTTCGTTTTGATTGTGACCCTCAACTTCCTGACAGTCCGGCACATATTAGTCGCCAACCGGATCCGCAGGAACCTGGTGAGCCGAAGCCAGGGCCAGGGCAGCGTCCCAGACCCCGAGACCGAGAACAGGAGAAAGTGCGTGGTTTTACTCTTCGCCATTTCCGGAAGCTTCATGCTGCTCTGGGCCACCTACGTTGTCTATGTGATTTACGGCCAAATCGTCAACTACTACTACAGAGGTTACAACCACCCAGTCTACGTGCTGTACCACTCGTCCATTATGCTGCAGCTGTTGAACAGTGTAACTAACACGTGCGTTTACGCCATCACGCAGACGAAATTCAGAGAGGAGGTGAAGAAGGCAGCGAAATACCCTTTCATTTTAATGATTAAAGTGTGTAAACAGTGAAGCACTGCTTGGTTGGTGTCTAAAAGGCTGAATATTGGTGTTTTGTACAAGCCAAAGAATGTATATTTGTATAATGTATTCTTTACGGAGTCCTGTAGCTCATTGGTTGGAGCGCTCATCCGCCTTACAAGCACGAGAGACCTGGGTTCAAATGCAGGCAGGTCAGGGCAAAACCTTGGGCAAGTTTCCTTACTCCACACACACACACACATACACACACACACACACACACACACACACATGCCTTATAATAATCCCTCCAAAAAAAAACACAATAATTGGTCATTTCAATCCATGACTATTTGTGGGGACGCTGCTGTGCGCAATTGGTTGCCGCGATTCACCCAACAAATATACAGTCAATTCACTTTGCAGTATATTCCATGAAGCACTTTGAGACGTCTAGAAGATGGGAAACGCGCTAAATAAAAAATCCAAGAATCCATAGCTATTGTACATTATTTAGTCACCGCAAACATATACACACTCACACACATACACACACACACACACACATAAACCAGCCTCTCCCCTGCCAACACCTGCCTCAGTCTCTGCCAAAATTAAGCACATCAACACAGTCGATCGAGAGATAGAGCAAAAGAGTTTCAGAGCCAGAGTGGTCACGGTTCTGTCTCGTCTGCTCTCCACACTTTTCCCTCTGTGTCTCTGTCTCTGAATCTGGAATCAATTTTGGAAGCTTCTGTCCATACCCTAGGGGAGGCTGCAGCTTGACTAAGACAACTCCGCTCCACCCCACATCTCCATCTCCCACCAATGTCCAAATCTGCGTGTGTGAGGGTGGGGGGGGGGGTGGGGGAGGGGAACGAAACAGTCACTTCCTATGTGGTGCCGACACTTTGATGTGATTGGTGCATTTACTCTGCCAGACCTTCACTCCACAGAGACAGAGAGTGAGAGACAACCATAGCGAACTATGGGTTCGTGAGAGAGTGGATTGCTTTTGAGGACGTTAAATAGGTAAAGGTTGTGCGACTAATAAACAAAGATCGTGTGTGAGAGAGACGACAGGAGAGATACCTGAACTCAGGTGTGAAAATCCCAAGGTTAATCTCAAATCTCTGTCCTTTCTCACTGTCTCTCTCATCTTGACCCTCTGGCCCTGTGAGTATCTCTCCACATCTTTCAATTTCACTCAGGCTCCCATTCCCATTCGGATTCTACATTACCACCATTGCTTGTCCAAAATAATCCCGCTCATGTGTATATGTGTGTGCAGGTGTTTGTGTTTGAAGGTGTATAATCCTTCAAATCCAACCAAGACATTCCCTGGTGGCAGGATGGTGAATAATATGTTGTCTTTGCAGGTCTGTCACAGGGCAGAGTTGGTGACTCAGTGGCCGGGGATAGTCACAGCCAGAGGGGGAGACAATGTGACTCTGAGATGTTACCAAAAGCAGAAAACCCATCCAATAATGCTCTGGTACCTCCAACCCCATCAGGGAGGCTGTCTACTCCAAACACATAGAGGTTAGAGTAGACATGGCTGCGTCTCGCCTTACTGGGACTAAATGAAGACGAGGGGAGTGTCCGTGTGAGACAGTGAGAGGCAACGTTTGGGTGACAGGGGGAGTGCTATCAAGTAGGAAATAGGAAGTGAGCCAGTAAGATATAAAGTGTGTATGTGAGAGAGAGGGAGATAGTGGCAGAGGTACCTGAGCTATGGTGTGAAGATCCTCAGGTGAATCTCAAATCTCTGCCAACAATGAGTCTGTCGTTTCTCACTGTCTCTCTGATCTCTATCCTCTGGCCCTGTGAGTATCTCTCCACGTCTCTCAATTCCCCTCAGGCTCCCATTCCCATCATGATTCTACATTAACACCACTGCCTGTCCGAAATAATCCCGTTGTATATGTGTATAAGTGTGAGAGTGTGGAAGTCTGTGTGTGTTTCTATGTGTATAATCCTTGAAATCCGACCAGGACTTTCACTGTGGGCAGGATGGTGAATGATGTGTTGTCGTTTCAGGCCTGTCACTGGCAGAGTTGGTGACTCAGTGGCCGAGGACAGTCACAGCCAGAGAGGGAGAGACTGTGACCTTGAGATGTTACCAGATTGAATCAGCCCTGAATACAATGCTCTGGTACCTCCAACCCCACCAGGGAGGCCTCACATTGATCGGATATAACCGTTTACCACCATCAAATTATGAGGAGGGTTTTAAATCTGGCTACAACATCACAAAGATAAGTGACAACAAGGATTCCTCCCTGGAGATCTCCATCAGCAACACAGCCCAGGAGGGGGTGTATTACTGTGCTGCTAGAGAAGGGCGCAGCGTGAGAGAGAGACAGATCTCTCATACATAAACCTCACAAAGGATACACAACCACTCTCTTCACCACACACACAGACAGACGCACACACACAGAGACAGACACACACACACAAACCAGCCTTTCCTACACCAACACCTGTCCTCAGTCTCTGCAAAACATTACACACATCAATACAGCCGACAGTGAGACAGAGAGTGAAAAGATGAAGAGTTTAAAGTAGACACGGCTCCGTCTCGCCTACTCCCCGCACTGCACACACGATGTCTCCCCACGTCTCTCTGCGTCCTCCCACAGGCGCTCTATCAATATAATTCTGTTGTTGTGTATCTGAATCTGAGACCAATTTGGCAACCTGCTGTTCTCAGTCCATACCATTGGGGACGCTGTAGCTTCATTTAATCCACCGATTAATGCCACTGTTGCCTTTAATCTGCCAGATATTCATTCCACAGACACAGAGAGAGGGACAGGTGGGGAGAGTGTGTGTGGGACAGTGAGTGGCAATGGTTGGATGACATGGGCAGTGCTATCGAGTAGGAAATAGGAAGTGAGCCAGTAAGATATAAAGTGTGTATGTGAGAGAGAGAGAGAGAGAGTGTGGGAGAGATACCTGATCTTTGGTGTCAAGATACCAAGGTTAATCCAACGATCGGCCAACAATGAGTCTGTTGTTTCCCACTGTCTCTCTGATCTCCATCCTCTGGCCCTGTGAGTATCTCTCCACATCTCCCAATTCCACCTCAGGTTCCCAACTCCACTGGGATTCTACATCTTGTCGGAACTAATCCCTCTTTTTTGTAAATCCGTGTGTGAGAGTGTGGAGTTGTGTTTGTGTGTGTGTGTGTTTAATCCCTGAAATCTGACCAGGACGTTCCCTGTGGACATGATGATGGATGTTACATTGTCTTTGCAGGTCTGTCACTGGCAGAGTTGGTGACTCAGAGGCCGAGGACAGTCGCAGCCAGAGAGGGAGAGAGAGTGACCTTGAGATGTCACCATGACAATACTAACCTTAATGCAATGCTCTGGTACCTCCAACCCCATCAGGGAGGCCTCACATTGATCGGATATTCCTTTGCGCCAAGTCTAAATTATGAGAAGGGTTTTGAATCTGTCTACACCATTACACAGACCAGTGACTATAAGGAATCCTCCCTGAAGATCAACATCAGCAACACAACCCAGGAGGGGGTGTATTATTGCGCTGCTAGAGAAGGGCACAGTGTGATAGAGACAGATCTCTCGTACATAAACCTCACACAGGGTACACAACATCTCAATTCACCAAACACACACACACACACTTACAAACACATAGATAACAAACCTTCCCCCACGAAACACCTGCCTTCAGATTCTGCCAAAAAAATTAAATATTCTACATCAACACAGCCGATTGAGAGACAGAGAATAACAGAGTTTCAGGGCCAGAGTAGACACGGCTCCATCTCACTTACTCTTCACACTGTTCCCTCTGTTTCTCTGTCTCTGAAACTGGGACTAAATTTCCAACCTACACAGTCCTCACCCGAGGGAGGCTTCAGCTTCATTGACACACCTCCCCTCCCTCTACATCTCAAACCTCCCACTAATGTCACACGGGGGAGAGGGAGAGGGGGGTGGGGGAGAGACACTGACATCTGATGTAGTGCCTACGCTTTGTGGTCATTGGAGCATTTACTCTAGAGAACTTCATTCCACAGTGACAGAGAGACAGAGAGTGTGTGTGTGTGAGAGAGAGAATATTTGTATGACAGTACTTCCGAGAATGAAATGAGAATTGAGGATTTCAGATATAAATAGCCTGTGTGAGAGGGTGGGAGGAGGGGGTGGGTGGAGAGACAAACCTGAGCTCTGGTGTGAAGATCCCAAGATTAATCTCAAGTTTCCGCCAACAATGAGTCTGTCTTTTCTCACTGTCTCTCTGATCTCCATCCTCTGGCCCTGTGAGTATCTCTCCACGTCTCTCAATTCCCCTTCAGGCTCCCATTCCCATCATGATTCTACATTACCACCACTGCCTGTCTGAAATAATCCCGCTGTTTACGTGTATATGTGTGTGAGGGTGTGGAAGTCTGTGTGTGTTTCTATGTGTATAATCCTTGAAATCTGACCAGGACTTTCTCTGAGGGCAGGAAGGCGAATGATGTGTTGTCTTTGCAGGTCTGTCACTGGCAGAGTTGGTGACTCAGTGGCCGGGGACAGTCACAGCCAGAGAGGGAGAGACTGTGACTCTGAGGTGTTACCAAAACGAGACAACCCATCCAATAATGCTCTGGTACCTCCAACCCCATCAGGGAGGCCTCACATTGATTGGACATGGCTATGCCTCAAAACCAAATTATGAGAAAGATTTTGCATCTGTCTACACCATTATACAGACGAGTGACTATAAGGATTCCTCATTGAACATCTCTATCAGCAACACAGCCCAGGAGGGTGTGTATTACTGTGCTGCTAGAGAAGGGCACAGCGTGAGAGAGAGACAGATCTCTCATACATAAACCTCACACAGGGTACACACAATGACTCTCTTCCCCAAACACACACTCACACAAGCCAACCTTTCCTCCACCAAATCCTGCCGCCAGTCTCTGCAACAATTAAACACATCAATACAGATGTCTGAGAGATAATGTGTGGAAGAATTTCAGGGACAGAGTAGACAAAGACTCCCATCTCTCGCCTACTTTCCACACTGCACAAACGCACCTCCCCTCCTTCATTTCTCCCACCTCCCCTCCATTTCACACTTAAGGGATGGTGGGGGGAAGGGGGGGTTATGGAGGGGGCGAGTGGGAGGTCCTTCCAATGAGATGCTGGTACATTGGTGTCTTTGGTGCCTCTACTCTGCCAGAGTTTCATTGCACAGTGACAGAGAGCGTGTATGACACACACACGCCAAAGAGAGAGAGAGAGAGATAGGAGAACGTTTGGGAGAGATGGGAAGCTGTTTTTTTTATTGTCACTGAGAAACTTGTATAGAAAGAGAGAGAGGGAGAGAGAGAGAGAGAAAGCGAGAGATAAAGAAAGAGCATATGGGTGTGTGAGAGAGAGCAACGTGATTTTCTGAGGTGAATCCCAAGGTTAATTGAAGTACCCTAACAACAATGAGTCTGTCCTTTCTGACTGTCTCTCTGATCTCCATCCTCTGGCCCTGTGAGTATCTCTCCACATTTCCCAATTTGTAGCAAGATACGAAACACACGGAAAGGATTCCCTGTCGCACCTTTCTCTCTGTCTGATAAGATCCCACTTTCTGCGTGAGCACAATCCAAGGAATTCCCTCCCACACGGGAGATTCAGCCCAGATTCCCTCCCTGTTGGTGAAATCACATTGTTATGTTGTCTTTGCAGGTCTGTCACTGGCAGAGTTGGTGACTCAGTGGCCGGGGACTGTCACAGCCAGAGAGGGAGAGACTGTGACCTTGAGATGTTACCAGAACGAATCAGCCCTTAGTACGATGCTCTGGTACCTCCAACCCCATCAGGGAGGCCTCACATTGATCGGATATCTCCAGTACCCACCAACAAGTTATGAGGAGGGTTTTCGATCTGGCTACAACATCACAAAGTCAAAAGACAAAAAGCATTCCTCCCTGGAGATCTCCATCAGCAACACTACCCAGGAGGGGGTGTATTACTGTGCTGCTAGAGAAGGGCACAGCGTGAGAGAGAGGCAGATCTCTCATACATAAACCCTGCTCCCTTTATACACCTGCGCTCAAATGCAAAACCATGCCAACACAGATGGCTGAGAGACAGAGGCAGAGACTGAGCTCAGGAGTAGACCGTGGCTTTATCTCCGCAACCCCCCATATTGTTGTCGCCATGTGAAAATCTCTGATTAGTTCAAATTTTGTGTTTTTTTTCACTCTATGCCATCCTCGCAAAACCTGGTAACAACTGCTCTTCCTGAAGGTCATACCCACTCGAGAGGGTGTGGGGGGATGGGTGGGGTGGGGGGGAATGCGGCTGGATCATCAAAGTGGGTCTGGAGATCAACAGTCACCTCGCAGCCGAACTGTCTCCAATTTGATGGACTTGGTAAAGGAATGTTGGAATTCAGTCCACTCAGAGAAGTCAGGTTCGGTCACAGCCAGAGAGGGAGACAGAGTGACCAATGTCCAACAGGTGAGGGGGGGGGGGGGCGGGGGGGTGGCTAGGCCAGGAGCATTTCTCATGTGGTGCCGTCACTTTGCTGTCATGATGCCTTTACTCTGTCAGTACTTCACTCCACAGTGATACAGAGAGAGATTGTGTGCGCGTATGTATATCAGTGAGTGCGAAAGAGAGACCGAGCTAGACAACGATTTGGAGAGAAGGAAGGGAAGTTACGAAAGCTAGGTGCAAAGCCAGAGTGTGGGCGATAAGGAAAGAGCCTGTGTGTGAGAGAGAAGCAGGGCGACAAACCTGAGCTCTGGTGTGAAGATCCCAAAGTTAATCTCAAGTCTCCCACAAGAATGAGTCTGTCCTTTCTCACTGTCTCTCTGATCTCCATCCTCTGGCCCTGTGAGTATCTCTCCACGTCTCTCAAATCCCCTCAGGCTCCCATTTCCCACAGGGATCTAACACTACCACCATTGCATGTCTGAAATAATCTTGCTGTGTGTGAAAGTGTGGAGGTGTTTGAGTGTGTTTTTGTGCGTTGATGTGTGTGTAATCCGTGAAATCCGACCAGGACGTTCTCCGTGGGCAGGATGGCAAATGATGTGTTGTCTTCATTCTCTCATACATAAACCTCACACAGCATATAAAACCGCTCTCCTCACCACACACACAGACGTTCACAAACTAGCCTCTCCCCCACTCCCCGGCCCCCACCAACACCTATTCTCACTTTGTCAAAAATGGAAGACATCAATGATTGAGAGACCGGGAGAAAAAGAGGTTCTGGGACAGAGTAGATGACCTTCCACACTGTTGTCTCTGTCTCTGAATCGTTGACCAACTTTGACCAGTGATCTCATGTTCCCAGTCTACACCATGGGGGAGGCTCTAGCTTTTCTAAGACGCCTCCCCTGACCCACACCTGCACCTCCCACCAATGTCACACAGAGGGCGTGGGGCGGGGGAGAGAGGCACATTTCCTTCGTGGTGCCTTCACTTTGGTGTCATGTATGGCTTTAATCTGCCAGTGCTTCAGTGTTACAGAGAGAGATTGTGTGTGTGTGTATGAGAGAGCGAGAGTGAGAGAGAACAACATAGACAACGTTGTCGAGAGAAGAGACTGGAGTTAAGAAAATTAAATATAAAAACAGAGTGTGGGTCATAAAGAAAGAGCATATGTGAGAGAGAAGAAGGGAGAGAAACCTGAGCACTGGTGTGAGGATCCCACAGTTAATCTAAAGGCTCCACCAACAATGAGTCTGTCCTTTCTCACTGTCTCTCTGATCTCCATCCTCTGGCCCTGTGAGTATCTCTTCACATCTCCCAAATCTCCACAGGTTCCCAAATCCCTTGGGATATCATAACATCGTCCATTTTCTCTGTCTCAGATGAACCTAATCTGTGTCAGTCTATATGTCAGTGTATGTATCTGTGTATGTGTGTGTGTAGATATATATATGTCTGTGTGTGTGTCATCCTGGGAATCAGACCAGGACATTCCCTGTGGGCAGGATGATGGATGTTACATTGTCTTTGCAGGTCTGTCAGTGAGAGCCTTGGTGACTCAGTGGCCAGGGACAGTGACAGCCAGAGAGGGAGAGACTGTGACCTTGAGATGTTACCAGAATGACACAGCCCTTACTACAATGGCTGGATAGAATAATTATAACCAGAGAGGAAGTGCTAAAAAGGTTGACGTCGCTCAAGGTGGATAAGTCACCTGGTCCGGATGGGATGCACCCTAGGTTACTAAGTGAGGCACGGGAGCAAATAGCAGGGACTCTGGCCACGATCTTTCAATCTTCCTTGGACACAGGGGTCGTGCCAGAGGACTGGAGGATAGCTAATGTTACTCCCTTGTATAAAAAGGGGCAGAAGGACAAGCCTGGTAACTACAGACCAGTCAGTCTAACGTCGGTAGTGGGCAAAATTCTAGAGTCCATAATCAGGGACAAGGTAGATCTTCACTTAGAAAGATATAGGCTAATAAAGGACAGTCAACATGGATTTGTTAAAGGCAAATCTTGCCTTACAAATCTGATAGAATTTTTTGATGAGGTAACGGAATGGGTGGATAATGGTAGCGCAGTTGATGTAGTTTACATGGACTTTCAAAAGGCATTTGACAAAGTGCCACATGAGAGACTTATTATGAAATTAAAGGCCCATGGCGTAAAAGGGACAGTGGCAGCGTGGATCCACAACTGGCTGCGAGACAGAAAGCAGAGAGTTGTAGTGAGCGGCTGTTTTTCAGATTGGAGGGAAGTGAGCAGTGGTGCGCCACAGGGATCGGTTTTGGGACCATTGCTGTTTGTAATCTACATCAATGATCTGGACTTGGGTGTACGGAGTACAGTTTCCAAGTTTGCAGATGACACTAAGTTAGGGAGAATAGTAAACAGTGAGGAGGATAGTAGCCATCTGCAAGAGGATATAGACAAATTGGTAAAGTGGGCAGACACATGGCAGATGAAGTTTAATGCAGAGAAGTGTGAGGTGATGCATTTTGGGAGAAGAAATGAAGGGAGGCAATATAGGCTAGATAGTACAATTTTAAATGGTGTGAAGGAACAGAGAGACCTGGGGATTTGTGTTAGTGACTCGTTGAAGGTGGCAGGACAGGTAGACAAGGCTGTTAAGAAGGCATATGGGATACTAGGCTTTATAAATAGGGGTATAGAGTACAAAAGTCAGGAAGTGCTGACTAACCTCTATAGGACTTTGGTGAGGCCTCAGCTGGAATACTGTGTTCAATTCTGGTCACCACACTACAGAAAGGATGTGAAGGCATTGGAAAGGGTACAACGAAGATTTACTAGGATGGTGCCAGGATTGAGGGACTTCAGCTATGAGGAGAGGCTAGATAGGCTAGGGTTATTCTCTCTGGAGCAGAGAAGATTGAGGGGAGACCTAATAGAGGTTTATAAGATCATGAGGGGTTTCGACAGGGCAAATAGAGAAAAACTATTTCCACTCGTGGGTGAATCTGTGACTCGTGGTCACAGATTTAAAATAGTTTCAAGGCGCAGTAGAGGGGAGCTGAGGAGAAATTTTTTCACTCAGCGAGTTGTTCGAATCTGGAATGCATTGCCTGAAAAGGTGGTGGAGGCTGATTCGATAACAACTTTTAAAAGGGAATTAGATCTTTATTTAGGAAGAACGGGTCTATTAGGCTATGGGGAGCGGGCAGGGCAATGGGATTGAATCGCTCTTTTCAAAGAGCCGGCACAGACTAGATGGGCCGAATGGCCTCCTTTTGTGCCGTAAAATTCTATGATTCTATGATTCTATGATTCTAATGCTCTGGTACTTCCAACTCCAAGAGGGAGGCCTCACATTGATCGGTTATTTCTATCGATCAAACCCAAATTATGAGGAGGGTTTTAAATCTGGCTACAACATCACAAAGATAAGTGACATGAAGGATTCCTCCCTGCTGATCTCCATCAGGAACACAGCCCAGGAGGGGGTGTATTACTGTGCTGCTAGAGAAGGGCACAGTGTGAGAGAGAGACAGATCTCTCATACATAAACCTCACACAGGATACACAATGTCTCAGTTACCACACACACACACCACAATAGTCTTTCCCCCGCCAACACCTGTCATCACCTCGTCTGCTCTCCACACTTTTCTTCCTCTGTCATTGTATATCAATCTTCTAACCCATCCAGTCCATGCTCTTATAGAGAATGTAGCTTCACTAGGATGCCACCCTCCCCTCCCCACCACATCTCCTCCTCCCCCTGGAGGTGGGGGGAAGGGCCTTTCCCATGTGGTGACATATACTTTGGTGCCATTGGAGCCTTTATTCTGCCGGAGCTTCAGCCCACAGTGACAAAGACACAGAGAGTGAGAGAGAACAAGCAATTAAGTGACAGAGAAAGAGACAACGTTTGGAATGATTGGGGGAGTGACATCGAGAAATAAATAGAAACAGAGAGTGAGAGAGACACAGCGCATTTGGGAGAGGGAGGGTGAGAGAAACCTTAGCTCCGGTGAAGAGTTTCCATCAGTAATCCCAAGTCTCTGCCAAAAATGTGTCTGTCCTTTCTCAATGTCTCGCTGATCTCCATCCTCTGGCCCTGTGAGTATCTCTCAACATCTGTCTATTAAGACATCCTCCCAATGTGAAAAGCACTATACAAATGTGTTGTTGTTACCATAAAATATTAAACCCACAGGGCTTTCATATCACTCCCCGCTCTCTCTGTATCTGAGAGGATCCCGCTTTGTGTGTGTCAATAATGCCAGGAATTCCCAACGAAAATTCATCCCAGATTCCCTCCCTGTTGGTGGGATCACATTGTTATGTTGTCTTTGCAGGTCTGTCACTGGCAGAGTTGGTGACTCAGTGGCCAGGGACAGTCACAGCCAGCGAGGGAGACACTGTGACCTTGAGATGTTACCAGAATGAGACAACCCTTGATACAATGCTCTGGTACATCCAACCCGACCAGGGAGGCCTCACATTGATCGGATATAACCGTTTACCACCAACAACTTATGAGGAGGGTTTTAAATCTGGCTACAACATCACAAAGACAAGTGACAAGGATTCCTCCTTGGAGATCTCCATCAGCAACACAGCCCAGGAGGGGGTGTATTTCTGTGCTGCTAGAGAAGGGCACAGCGTGAGAGTGAGGCAGATCTCTCATACATAAACCTCACACAGGATACACAAACACTCTCTTCACCACACACACACACACACACACACACACACACTCACGGATACACACAAACCAGCCTTTCCCACCATCAACACCTGTGCTCACATTGTCAAGAAATTAACATCAACACAGACGATTGAGAGACAGAGAGGAAAAGAGAGTAGACATGGCTCCATCTTGCCTCCTCTCCACACTGTTCCCTCTGTCTCTGTTTCTGAATCATTGACATATTTTGTGACTTACTGTTCGCAGTCCATAACCTGGGGGAGGCTGCAGCTTCACGAACGCACCTCCCCTCACCCAAATCTGCACCTCCCACCAATGTCCCACAGGGGGGCGGGGAAGAGGCACATTTTCTATGTGGTGTCGACACTTTGGTGTCATTGATGGCTTTATTCTTTCTGTGCTTCATTCCACAGAGATACAAGAGAGATCGTTTGCGTGTGTGTGCATCAGACAGCGAGAGTGTGAGAGAGAGAGACCGAGCTAGACAACATTTTTGAGAGAAGAGAGTGAAGTCAAGAAAGTAAAATACAAAGACAGAGTGTGGGCGATAAGGAAAGAGCATATGTAGGAGAGAAGAAGGGAGAGAAACCTGAGCTCCGGTGTGAAGATCCCAAAGTTAATCTCAAGTCTCTGCCAACAATGAGTCTGTCCTTTCTCACTGTCTCTCTGATCTCCATCCTCTGGCCCTGTGAGTATCTCTTCACATCTCCCAATTCTCCACAGGTTCCCAAATGCCTTGGGATATCATGCGATCCTCCACTTTTCATGTCTGAAATGAACCTAATCTGTGTCTGTGGAAAGTCAATCCAAATCAATCAATCAATCAATCAAAACTTACATTTATATAGCGCCTTTCACGTCAGGAGGGTGTCCCAGTGTATGTGTGTTTGTGTCTGTGTGTGTGTGTCAGTGATCCCGGGAATCAGACCAGGACATTCCCTGTGGGCAGGATGATGGATGTTACATTGTCTTTGCAGGTCTGTCCCTGGCAAAGTTGGTGACTCAGAGGCCGGGGACAGTCACAGCCAGAGAGGGAGAGACTGTGACTTTCAGGTGTCACCACGAAGATACGAACCTGTTTACAATGCTCTGGTACCTCCAACTCCATCAGGGAGGCCTCACATTGATTGGATATATCACTGATTCAAAGCCAAAGAACGAGATAGAATTTATATCTGGCTATAACATTACACAGACTACTGAAAACAAGAAGTCCTCCCTGGAGATCTCCATCAGGAACACAGCCCAGGAGGGTGTGTATTACTGTGCTGCTAGACAAGGGCACAGCGTGAGAGAGAGACAGATCTCTCATACATAAACCTCACGCAGGATACACAAACATTCGCTTCACCACACACACACAGACACACACAACAAGAAGACTTTCCCCAGCCAACACCTGCCCTCACCTCGCCTACTCGACACACTGTTCTTTCTGTGTCTCTGTATCTGAATCTACCACCAATTTTGTAAGCCACCCAGTCCAGCCTCTTATAGAGAGTGTAGCTTCACTGAGACACTCCCTACCACAGCCCCACCTCGCCCTGAGGATGGGGGGAAGGGCCTTTCAGATGTGGGGACGACACGTTGGTGCCTGTATTTTGCCAGAGCTTCAGCCCACAATGACACAGTGAGAGAGGGAGAGAGACAGAGGTTAAGTGACAGGGAAAGATACAACCTTCGGGTAATTGGGGGAGAACTATCGAGAAATACACAGAAACAGAGAGTGAGAGAGACAACGAATATTCGTGAGGGGAAGAGTGATAGAAACATCAGATAGAGTGTAGATTATCCCAGTGTAATCCCAAATCTCAGACAACAATGTGTCTGTCCTTTCTCACTGTCTCTCTGATCTCCATCCTCTGGCCCTGTGAGTATCTCTCCACATCTCTCTATTACCCAGTGCATTAGATGCCCTTTTACCGACGTGAAAAGCGCTCGTCAAATATGTTGTTGTTGTTACCCACAAACTCTCAAACCCACAGGGCTTTCATATGATTCCCCTCTCTCTGTCTCTGAGATGATCCCGCTTTGCGTCCGTCCATAATGCCAGGAAATCCCCAAGAAAATACATCCCAGATTCCCTCCCTGTCAACAGGTTCACATTGTTATGTTGTCTCTGCAGGTCTGTCACTGGCAGAGTTGGTGACTCAGTGGCCGGGGACAGTTACAGCCAGAGAGGGAGAGACTGTGACCTTGAGATGTTACCAGAATGAATCAGCCCTTGAGAGAATGCTCTGGTACCTCCAACCCCACCAGGGAGGCCTCACATTAATTGGATATCTCTATTACCCACCAACAACTTATGAGGAGGGTTTTAAATCTGGCTACAACATCACAAAGACAAGTGACAAGGATTCCTCCCTGGAGATCTCCATCAGCAACACAGCCCAGGAGGGGGTGTATTACTGTGCTGCTAGAGAAGGGCACAGTGTGAGAGAGAGACAGATCTCTCATACATAAACCTCACACAGGATACACAAACACTCTCTTCACCACACACACACACACACACACACGCTCACAGATACACACAAACCAGCCTTTCCCACCATCAACACCTGTGCTCACTTTGTCAAGAAATTAACATCAACAGAGACGATTGAGAGACAGAGAGGAAAAGAGAGTAGACATGGCTCCATCTCGCCTCCTCTCCTCACTGTTCCCTCTGTCTCTGTTTCTGAATCATTGACATATTTTGTGACTTACTGTTCGCAGTTCATACCCTGGGGGAGGATGCAGGTTCACGAACGCACCTCCACTCACACAAATCTGCACCTCCCACCAATGTCCCACAGGGGGGCGGGGGAGAGGCACATTTTCTATGTGGTGTCGACACTTTGGTGTCATTGATGGCTTTATTCTTTCTGTGCTTCATTCCACAGAGATACAAGAGAGATCGTTTGTGTGCGTGTGCATCAGACAGCGAGAGTGTGAGAGAGAGAGACCGAGCTAGACAACATTTTTGAGAGAAGAGAGTGAAGTCAAGAAAGTAAAATACAAAGACAGAGTGTGGGCGATAAGGAAAGACCATATGTAGGAGAGAAGAAGGGAGAGAAACCTGAGCTCCGGTGTGAAGATCCCAAAGTTAATCTCAAGTCTCTGCCAACAATGAGTCTGTCCTTTCTCACTGTCTCTCTGATCTCCATCCTCTGGCCCTGTGAGTATCTCTTCACATCTCCCAATTCTCCACAGGTTCCCAAATGCCTTGGGATATCATACGATCCTCCACTTTTCATGTCTGAAATGAACCTAATCTGTGTCTGTGGAAAGTCAATCCAAATCAATCAATCAATCAATCAAAACTTACATTTATATAGCGCCTTTCACGTCAGGAGGGTGTCCCAGTGTATGTGTGTTTGTGTCTGTGTGTGTGTGTCTCTGATCCCGGGAATCAGACCAGGACATTCTCTGAGGGCAGGATGATGGATGTTACATTGTCTTTGCAGGTCTGTCCCTGGCAAAGTTGGTGACTCAGAGGCCGGGGACAGTCACAGCCAGAGAGGGAGAGACTGTGACTTTCAGGTGTCACCACGATGATACGACCCTGTTTACAATGCTCTGGTACCTCCAACTCCATCAGGGAGGACTCACATTGATTGGATATATCCGAGATTCAAACCCGAAGAATGAGATAGAATTTATATCTGGCTATAACATTACACAGACTGATGAGAACAAGAAGTCCTCCCTGGAGATCTCCATCAGGAACACAGCCCAGGAGGGGGTGTATTACTGTGCTGCTAGAGAAGGGCACAGCGTGTGAGAGAGACAGATCTCTCATACATAAACCTCACGCAGGATACACAAACATTCGCTTCACCACACACACACAGACACACACAACAACCAGACTTTCCCCAGCCAACACCTGCCCTCACCTCGCCTACTCTCCACACTGTTCTTTCTGTGTCTCTGTATCTGAATCTACCACCAATTTTCTAAGCCACCCAGTCCAGCCTCTTATAGAGAGTGTAGCTTCACTGAGACACTCCCTACCACAGCCCCACCTCCCCCTGAGGATGGGGGGAAGGGCCTTTCAGATGTGGAGGCGACACATTGGTGCCTGTATTTTGCCAATGCTTCAGCCCACAATGACACAGTGAGAGAGGGAGAGAGACAGAGGTTAAGTGACAGGGAAAGATACAACCTTCGGGTAATTGGGGGAGAACTATCGAGAAATACACAGAAACAGAGAGTGAGAGAGACAACGAATATTCGTGAGGGGAAGAGTGATAGAAACATCAGACAGAGTGTAGATTATCCCAGTGTAATCCCAAATCTCAGACAACAATGTGTCTGTCCTTTCTCACTGTCTCTCTGATCTCCATCCTCTGGCCCTGTGAGTATCTCTCCACATCTCTCTATTACCCAATACATTAGATGCCCTTTTCCCGACGTGAAAAGCGCTCGTCAAATATGTTGTTGTTGTTACCCACAAACTCTCAAACCCACAGGGCTTTCATATGACTCCCCTATCTCTGTCTCTGAGATGATCCCGCTTTGTGTCCGTCCATAATGCCAGGAAATCCCCAAGAAAATTCATCCCAGATTCCCTCCCTGTCAACAGGTTCACATTGTTATGTTGTCTTTGCAGGTCTGTCACTGGCTGAGTTGGTGACTCAGTGGCCGGGGACAGTCACAGCCAGAGAGGGAGAGACTATGACCTTGAGATGTTACCAGAACACCTCAGCCCTACAAACGATGCTCTGGTACCTCCAACCCCACCAGGGAGGCCTCACATTGATAGGATATATCTATTACCCACCAACAATTTATGAGGAGGGTTTTAAATCTGGCTACAACATCACTAAGACAACAGACAAAAAGGATTCTTCCCTGGAGATCTCCATCAGCAACACAGCCCAGGAGGGGATGTATTACTGTGCTGCTAGAGAAGGGCACAGTGTGAGAGAGAGACAGATCTCTCATACATAAACCTCACACAGGATATACAACGTTTCTGTTCACCACACACACACAATTCATGTTTTTCCCCCCCATCAACACCTGCCCTCAGTCTTCGCCAAATTCAAGCACATCAACACACACGATTGAGAGACAAGGGAGAACAAGAGGCTGTAGCTTTACTGAGACACCGCTCCTTCCGCCATATCTCAAGCCTCTCACTGGAGAGGCGATGCAGTCACTTCCAAAGTGATGCCAACACTTTATGTGATTGGTGGCTTTACCCTGCCAGAGGTTCATTCCACAGAGTCAAAGAGAGAGAGAGGAGTGTGTGTGTGTGTGTGTGTGTGTAAGAGGGCGAGATAGAGCTCGGCAAACTTTGCAAAGAGCAGAGTCAAGTTCAGAAAGCTAAATACAAACACAGAGTGTGGAAGATAAGAAAGAGTGTATGTGAGAGAGAAGACGGGGAAAACACAAGCTCTGTGAAGATCCCAAATTTAATCTCAAGTCTCCACCAACGATGAGACTGTCCTTTCCTGTTGTCTCTCTGATTCCCATCCTCTGGCCCTGTGAGTATCTCTCCACATCTCTCAATTCCCACTCAGGCTCCCAATTCCACTAAGATTTTGTAACATCCCCCATTCTCTCTGTCTGAGATGGTCCCAATCTTTGTTTGTGTGTACGTGACTGTGTGTGTACGGGAGTATGTGTTTAATCCCTGGAGTCAGACCAGCACATTCCCTGTGGACATGATGATGGATGTAATATTGTCTTTGCAGGTCTGTCACTGGCAGAGTTGGTGACTCAGTGGCCCGGGACAGTCACAGCAAAAGAGGGAGAGACAGTGATTTTGAAATGCTACCAGAATAATACAGCCCTCGGTACAATGCTCTGGTACCTCCAACCCCATCTGGGAGGCCTCAAATTAATTGGATACAGCCTTACTACAAGCCCAAATTATGAGAAAGATTTTCCAGCTGGCTTCAAAATCACAAAGACAAGTGACGACAAGGATTCCTCCCTGGAGATCTCCATCAGCAACACAACCCAGGAGAGGGTGTATTTCTGTGCCGCTAGAGAAGGGCACAGCGTGAGAGAGAGACAGATCTCTCATACGTAAACCTCACACAGGATACACAACCAATCTCTTCACCACAAACACAAACCAGTCTCTTCCCCCAACCAACACCTGCTCTCACTTTGTCAAAAACTAAAGACATCACCACAGACGATTGAGAGACAGAGAGAAAAAGAGGTTCAGGGACAGTGTAGACATGGCTCCATCTCACCTTCTCTCCACACTGTTCCCTCTGTCTCTGTTTCTCAAACATGGACCAATTTTGTGACCAACTGTTACCAGTCTATACCGTGGGGGAGGCTGTAGCTTCACTAAAACACCATCTCCCCAACCCCACATCTGCACCTCCCACCAATGTCCCACAGGGGGGCGGGGGAGAGGCACATTTCCTATCTGGTGTCGATACTTGGTATCATTCATGGCTCTATTCTGCCAGTGCTTCATGAGATATAGAGAGAGATTGTTTGCGTGTCCGTGTGTAGTGCGACATTAAGAAGTGGCGTATGAATGTAAGAGAGAGAGAAAGAGAGAGAGAGGTGACAACCTGAGCTCTGGTGTGTGAATCGCAAGTGAAGAGTTGCCATCAGTAATCCCAAGTCTCTTCCAACAATGAGTCTGTCCTTTCTCACTGTCTCTCTGATCTCCATCCTCTGGCCATGTGAGCATCTCTCCACATCTCTCAATTGCCCTCAGGCTCCCAATTCCCACTGGGATTCTACGTCACCACCATTGCCTGAGCTAAATAATCACACTGTGTGTGAGAGTGTGTGTGTTGGTGTGTGTGAGTGTATGTGTGTGTTCCCGGGAATCAGACCAGACCATTCCCTGTGGACAGGATGGAGAATGTTATTTTGTTTTTGCAGGTCTGCCAGTGGGAGCCTTGATGACTCAGTGGCCGGGGACAGTCACAGCCAGAGAGGGAGAGACTGTGACTTTGAGATGTTACCAGAACGACACAGCCCTTACTGCAATGCTCTGGTACCTCCAAACCCATCAGGGAGGCCTCACATTGATCGGATATGCCGTACTGTCAAACCCAAATTATGAGAAGGGTTTTGATACTGATTACAAAATTACACAGATTGGTGGCAACAAGGAATCCTCCCTGGAGATCTCCATCAGCAACACTACCCAGGAGGGGGTGTATTACTGTGCTGCTAGAGAAGGGCACAGCGTTAGAGAGAGACAGATCTCTCATACATAAACCTCACACAGGATACACAATGTCTCAGTTTACCACACACACACAGAGACACACACACAAACCAGCCTTTTCCCCCACCAACACCTGCTCTCACTTTGCCAAAAATGAAAGACATCAACTCAGACGATTGAGAGACAGAGAGAAAAAGAGGTTCAGGGACAGAGGACAGAAGGTGACATGATTCCATCTCACCTTCTCTCCATACTGTTCCCTCTGTCTCTGTAACTTTCACCAATTTTGTGACTGACTGTTACCAGTCTACACCCTGGGGGAGGCTGTAGCTTCACTAAAACACCACCTCCCCTCCCCCACATCTGAACCGCCCATTAATGTCCTATAGGTGGGCGGGGGAGGAGGCACATTTCCCAATTGGTGCCGTCACTTTTGTGTCATTGATGGCTTTATTCTGCCAGTGCTTTATTCCAAAGTGATGCAGATAGATAGTATGTGTGTATGAGAGAGTGAGAGTCAAAGAAACCGAGCTAGACAACGTTTATGAGAGTAGGGAGTCCAGTTTGGAAAGTTACATACAAAGACAGAGTGTGGGCGATAAGGAAAGAGAGAAGAAGGGAGAGAAACCTGAGCTCTAATGTGAAGATCCCAAGATTAGTCTCAAGTCTCCGCCAACGATGAGTCTGTCCTTTCTCACTGTCGCTCTGATCTCCATCCTCTGGCCCTGTGAGTATCGCTCCACATCTCTCAATTTTCCACAGGTTCCCAAATCCCTTGGGATATCATAACATCCCCCACTCTTTCTGAGATGATTCTACTCTGTGTCTGTGTATATGTCAGTGTGTGTGTGTGTCTTTGACCCTGTGTATCACACCAGGACACTCCCTGTGGACATGATGATGGATGTCACATTGTCTTTGCAGGTCTGTCACTGGCAGAGTTGGTGACTCAGTGGCCGCGGACAGTCACAGCCAGAGAGGGAGAGAATGTGACTTTGGGATGTTACCAGAATGAGACAGCATATGATAGAATGCTCTGGTACCTCCAACTCCATCAGGGAGGCCTCACATTGATCGGATATGCCTTAGTGTCAAACCCAACTTATGAGAAGGGTTTTGACGCTCATTACAAAATAACACAGACTGGTGGCAACAAAGAATCCTCCCTGGAGATCTCCATCAGCAACACAGCCCAGGAGGGGGTGTATTACTGTGCTGCTAGACAAGGGCACAGCGTGAGAGAGAGACAGATCTCTCATACATAAACCTCACACAGGATACACAACCAATCTCTTCACCACAGACACAAACCAGTCTCTTCCCCCAACCAACACCTGCTCTCACTTTGTCAAAAACTAAAAACATCAACACAGATGATTGAGAGACAGAGAGAATTAGAGGTTCAGGGACAGTGTAGACATGGCTCCATCTCACCTTCTCTCCACACTGTTCCCTCTGTCTCTGTTTCTGAAACGTGGACAAATTTTATGACCAACTGTTACCTTTCTATACCGTGGGGGAGGCTGTATCTTCACTAAAACACCATCTCCCCAACCCCACATCTGCACCTCCCACCAATGTCCCACAGGGGGGCGGGGGAGAGGCACATTTCCTATCTGGTGTCGATACTTGGTATCATTCATGGCTCTATTCTGCCAGTGCTTCATGAGATATAGAGAGAGATTGTGTGTGTGTGTGAGAGAGAGACAGCGAGAATGGTAGAGAGAGACCAAGCAAGACAGCATTTCTGAGAGAAGAGAGTGAAGTTAAGAAAGTTAAATATAATACTCTCTGCACTATCTGTGTCTCTCACTCTCTGGGTCCTTCCGATGTTGTGTCCTCCCAAGATGCTCTATAAATATCATTTTGTTGTTGTGGTTAAGTCTCTGAATTTTAGACCAATTTGGCCACCTGCTGTTCTCAGTCCATACCATTGGGGACGCTGCAGCTTCACTAAGTCACCCCCCCATCCCCCACATATACCTCCCACCAATGTGACACTGCGAGGGTGGGGTGAGGGGCAGGATTCCCACATCTGATGTTCTGCAGACGCTTCAGTGCCATTGTTGCCTTTACTCTGCCAGAGCTTCATTCCACGGACGCAGATAGAGAGGGGGCCTGTGGGGAGAGGGTTTGTGTGAGACAGTGAGAGGCAGTGTTGGCGTGACAGGGGGCAGTTCTTTCAATTAGGAAATAGGAAATGAGCCAGTGAGATATAAAGTGTGGAGGCGAGAGAGACATTGTGGGAGAGATCGCTGAGCTCTGGTGTGAAGATCTCCAGGTGAATCTCAAATCTCCGCCAACAATGAGTCTGGCCTTTCTTGCTGTCTCTCTGACCTCCATCCTCTGGCCCTGTGAGTATCTCTCATCATTTTACTTTTTCCCTCAAACTCTCAAATCCACTTGGATTTCATATCACACCCCTCTCCTCTTGTCCGACATTATACCACATTTCTGTGTATAGGTTTGGAAACCCAGCATCTCTCCCAGGACATTCAGCCCAGATTCCCTGTCGGCTGGATCACATTGTTATGTTGTCTTTGCAGGTCTGTCACTGACAGAGTTGGTGACTCAGAGGCCGGGGACAGTCACAGCCAGAGAGGGAGAGACTGTGACTTTGACATGTCAGCACAATAATGCAGACCTTGTTATGATGCTCTGGTACCTCCAACTCCATCAGGGAGGCCTCACGTTAATGGGATACAGCAGTTACAGAGAGCCAAAGTATGAGAACGGATTTGAATCTGGCTACAGCTTTACACAGTCTAGTGGCTACAAGAACTCCTCACTGGAGATCTCCATTAGCAACACAACCCAGGAGGGGGTGTATTACTGTGCTGCTAGAGAAGGGCACAGTGTGAGAGAGAGACCGATCTCTCATACATAAACCTCACACAGGATACACAACGTTTCTGTTCACCACACACAAACTCCATGTGTTCCCCCCCACCAACACCTGCCCTCAGTCTTGGCTAAAAATCAAACATGACAACACAGACGTTTGAGAGACAAGAGAGAAAAAGAGGTTCGGGGTCCAGAGAGGACAATAATAACAACAAAATTACATTTGTGTAGCGCCTTTCAAGTCAGGAGATCATCCCACGGCAATGGACAGTTACAGCTTCAGGATTTGGCTCCATCTTGACTATTCTCCAAACTCTTCTCTCTGTGTCTCTGTCTCCGAGTCTGGGACCAATCTTGTGACCAACTGTTCCCAATCCATACCCTGGGAGAGGATGTAACTCTAGTGGAGGGAGAGGATGTTGGGGGGGGGAGACAGCTGGCCAACTTCCGATCTGGGGCTGACACTGAATGCCATTGATGCCTTTACTCTGCCAGAGGTTCATTCCTCAGAGACACAGAGAGAGAATGAAATAGCGAGACAAACTTTGGGAGACAGGTCGCGTATTATCCGGATAGATAGAACGTTAGTGCGACTTTAAGAAGTGGCGTATGACTGTGAGAGAGAGAGTAAAAGAGAGAGAGAGGGGACAAAGTGACCTCTGGTGTGAGAATCGCAAGGTTAATCTCAAGTCTATGCCAACAATGATTCTGCCCTTTCTCACTGTCTCTCTGATCTCCATCCTCTGGCCATGTGAGTATCTCTCCACATCTCTCAATTGCCCTCAGGCTCCCAATTCCCAATGAGATTCTACGTCACCACCATTGCCTGTCCGACATAATCCAGCTGTGTGTAAGAGTGTGGAGTCATGTGTGTTGGTGTGTGCGAGTGTATGTGTGTGATCCCAGGAATCAGACCAGATCATTCCCTGTGGACAGGATGGAGAATGTTATTTTGTGTTTGCAGGTCTGTCAGTGGGAGCCTTGATGACTCAGTGGCCAGGGACAGTCACAGCCAGAGAGGGAGAGATTGTGACTTTGAGATGTTACCAGAACGACACAACCAATAATACAATGCTCTGGTACCTCCAACCCCATCATGGAGGCCTCACATTGATCGGTTATTTTTTTCGGTCAAAACCAAATTATGAGAAAGGTTTTCAATCTGGCTACAACATCACAAAGACAAGTGATGACAAGGATTCCTCCCTGGAGATATCCATCAGCAACACAGCCCACGAGGGGGTGTATTTCTGTGCCGCTAGACAAGGGCACAGCGTGAGAGAGAGACAAATCTCTCATACATAAACCTCACACAGGATACACAACTACTCTCTTCACCACAGACACAAACCAGTCTCTTCCCCCAACCAACACCTGCTCTCACATTGTCAAAAACTAAAGACATCAACACAGACGATTAAGAGACAGAGAGAATTAGAGGTTCAGGGACAGTGTAGACATGGCTCCATCTTACCTTCTCTCCACACTGTTCCCTCTATCTCTGTTTCTGAAACGTGGACAAATTTTGTGACCAACTGTTACCAGTCTATACCGTGGGGGAGGCTGTAGCTTCACTAAAACACCATCTCCCCAACCCCACATCTGCACCTCCCACCAATGTCCCACAGGGGGGCGGGGGAGAGGCACATTTCCTATCTGGTGTTGATACTTGGTATCATTCATGGCTCTATTCTGCCAGTGCTTCATTGCACAGAGATATAGAGAGAGATTGTTTGTGTATCCGTGTGTAGTGCAACATTAAGAAGTGGCGTATGAATGTGAGAGAGAGAGTAAAAGAGAGAGAGAAAGAGGTGACAACCTGACCTCTGGTGTGTGAATCGCAAGTGAAGAGTTGCCATCAGTCATTCCAAGTCTCTGCCAACAATGAGTCTGTCCTTTCTCACTGTCTCTCTGATCTCTATCCTCTGGCCATGTGAGTATCTCTCCACATCTCTCAATTGCCCTCAGGCTCCCAATTCCCACTGGGATTCTACATCACCAACATTGCCTGAGCTAAATAATCCCGCTGTGCGTGAAAGTGTGGAGTCGTGTGTGTTTGTGTGTGTGAGTTTGTCTATGATCCTGGGAATCAGACCAGACCATTCCCTGTGGACAGGATGGAGAATGTTATTTTGTGTTTGCAGGTCTGTCAGTGGGAGCCTTGATGACTCAGTGGCCGGGGACAGTCACAGCCAGAGAGGGAGAGACTGTGACTTTGAGATGTTACCAGAACGACACAACCCATCATACAATGCTCTGGTACCTCCAACCCCATCAGGGAGGCCTCACATTGATCGGATATTTCTATCTGTCAAATCCAAATTATGAGAAGGGTTTTGATACTCACTACAAACTTATACAGATTGGTGGGAACAAGGATTGCTCCCTGGAGATCTCCATCAGCAACACAACCCAGGAGGGGGTGTATTACTGTGCTGCTAGAGAAGGGCACAGCGTGAGAGAGAGGCAGATCTCTCATACATAAACCTCACACAGGATACACAACATTTCTGTTCCCCACACACAGACACACACACACACACAGACACACAAACCAGCCCCCAACACCTGCCCTCTGTCTCTGCAAAAACGAAATACGTCAACACAGACAATTCAGAGAACGAGAGAGAAAGAAAGAAATTCGGGGAAAGAGTGAGCATTAACAACAACAGCAAAATTACACTTGAATTGCGCCTTTCGCATCAGGTGCATGTCCCAATGTATGGCTCCAACCAGCCTACTCTCCACACTGATCAACATGGATTTGTTAAAGGCAAATCTTGCCTTACAAATCTGATAGAATTTTTTGATGAGGTAACGGAATGGGTGGATAATGGTAGCGCAGTTGATGTAGTTTACATGGACTTTCAAAAGGCATTTGACAAAGTGCCACATGAGAGACTTATTATGAAATTAAAGGCCCATGGCGTAAAAGGGACAGTGGCAGCGTGGATCCACAACTGGCTGCGAGACAGAAAGCAGAGAGTTGTAGTGAGCGGCTGTTTTTCAGATTGGAGGGAAGTGAGCAGTGGTGTGCCACAGGGATCGGTTTTGGGACCATTGCTGTTTGTAATCTACATCAATGATCTGGACTTGGGTGTACAGAGTACAGTTTCCAAGTTTGCAGATGACACTAAGTTAGGGAGAATAGTAAATAGTGAGGAGGATAGTAGCCATCTGCAAGAGGATATAGACAAATTGGTAAAGTGGGCAGACACATGGCAGATGAAGTTTAATGCAGAGAAGTGTGAGGTGGTGCATTTTGGGAGAAGAAATCAAGGGAGGCAATATAGGCTAGATAGTACAATTGTAAATGGTGTGAAGGAACAGAGAGACCTGGGGATTTGTGTTAGTGACTCGTTGAAGGTGGCAGGACAGGTAGACAAGGCTGTTAAGAAGGCATATGGGATACTAGGCTTTATAAATAGGGGTATAGAGTACAAAAGTCAGGAAGTGCTGACTAACCTCTATAGGACTTTGGTGAGGCCTCAGCTGGAATACTGTGTTCAATTCTGGTCACCACACTACAGAAAGGATGTGAAGGCATTGGAAAGGGTGCAGCGAAGATTTACTAGGATGGTGCCAGGATTGAGGGACTTCAGCTATGAGGAGAGGCTAGATAGGCTAGGGTTATTCTCTCTGGAGCAGAGAAGATTGAGGGGAGACCTAATAGAGGTTTATAAGATCATGAGGGGTTTCGACAGGGCAAATAGAGAAAAACTATTTCCACTCGTGGGTGAATCTGTGACTCGTGGTCACAGATTTAAAATAGTTTCAAGGCGAAGTAGAGGGGAGCTGAGGATAAATTTTTTCACTCAGCGAGTTGTTCGAATCTGGAATGCATTGCCTGAAAAGGTGGTGGAGGCTGATTCGATAACAACTTTTAAAAGGGAATTAGATCTTTATTTAGGGAAAACAGGTCTATTAGGCTATGGGGAGCGGGCAGGGCAGTGGGATTGAATCGCTCTTTTCAAAGAGCCAGCACAGACTAGATGGGCCGAATGGCCTCCTTTTGTGCCGTAAAATTCTATGAATCTATGAATCTATGATCCCTCCGTGCCTCTGTCTTTGAATCTATTGCCAATTTTGTGGCTCACTGATCCCACTCCATAACCTGGTGGAGGCTATAGCTTCACTGAGACACCTCCTCCCCTCCCCACCACAGCTCCACTTCCCCCTGGTGTGGGGGGAAGGTCCTTTCCGATATGGTGACAACACATTGGTGCCATTGTTTGCCTTTATCCTGCCAGAGCTTCAGCCCACAGTGACAGAAAGAGAGTGTGAGAGAGAACAAGAGATTAAGTGTCAGAGAAAGAGACAAGGTTTGGATGATTGGGGGAGTGACATCGAGAAACAAATAGAAACAGAGAGTGAGAGAGACAACGAACATTCGGGAGAGGGAGGGTGAGCGAAACCTCAGCTCCAGTGAAGAGTTTCCATCAGTAATCCCAAGTCTCTGCCAACAATGAGTCTGTCCTTTCTCACTGTCTCTCTGATCTCCATCCTTTGGCCTGTGAGTATCTCTCAACATATTTGTATTAACCAGTGCCTTGGAACACCCAATAAACGCGATATAAATATAATATGACCTGATAAACGCTATATAAATATAATTTTTATGTTGTTGTTGTTACCAGCAAACTCTCAAACCAACGGAGCTTTCATATCACTCCCCTCTCTCTGTATCTGAGATGATACCTCTTTGTGCCAGGAATTCCCAAAGAACATTCATCCCAGATTCCTTCCATGTCAGCGGGATCACATTGTTATGTTGTCACTGGCAGAGTTGGTGACTCAGTGGCCGGGGACAGTCGCAGCCAGAGAGGGAGAGACTGTGACATTGAGATATTACCAGAATGAATCAGCCCTTAGTACAATGCTCTGCAAACCTCCAACCCCATGAGGGAGGCCTCACATTAATTGGATATCTCGAGTACCCACCACCAAGGTATCATAGATTCATAGAGTCATAGAATTTTACGGCACAAAAGGAGGCCATTCGGCCCATCTAGTCTGTGCCGGCTCTTTGAAAAGAGCGATTCAATCCCCCTGCCCTGCCCGCTCCCCATAGCCTAATAGACCTGTTCTCCCTAAATAAAGATCTAATTCCCTTTTAAAAGTTGTTATCGAATCAGACTCCACCACCTTTTCAGGCAATGCATTACAGATTCGAACAACTCGCTGAGTGAAAAAATTTCTCCTCAGCTCCCCTCTACTGCGCCTTGAAACTATTTTAAATCTGTGACCACAAGTCACAGATTCGCCCACGAGTGGAAATAGTTTTTCTCTATTTGCCCTGTCGAAACCCCTCATGATCTTATAAACCTCTATTAGGTCTCCCCTCAATCTTCTCTGCTCCAGAGAGAATAACCCTAGCCTATCTAGCCTCTCCTCATACCTGTAGTCCCTCAATCCTGGCACCATCCTAGTAAATCTTCTTTGTACCCTTTCCAATGTCTTCACATCCTTTCTGTAGTGTGGTGACCAGAATTGAACACAGTATTCCAGCTGAGGCCTCACCAAAGTCTTATAGAGGTTAGTCAGCACTTCCTGACTTTTGTACTCTATACCCCTATTTATAAAGCCTAGTATCCCATATGCCTTCTTAACAGCCTTGTCTACCTGTCCTGCTACCTTCAACGAGTCACTAACACAAATCCCCAGGTCTCTCTGTTCCTTCACACCATTTAAAATTGTACTATCTAGCCTATATTGCCTCCCTTCATTTCTTCTCCCAATAAGCATCACCTCACACTTCTCTGCATTAAACTTCATCTGCCATGTGTCTGCCCACTTTACCAATTTGTCTATATCCTCTTGCAGATGGCTACTATCCTCCTCACTGTTTACTATTCTCCCTAACTTAGTGTCATCTGCAAACTTGGAAACTGTACTCCGTACACCCAAATCCAGATTATTGATGTAGATTACAAACAGCAATGGTCCCAAAACTGATCCCTGTGGCACACCACTGCTCACTTCCCTCCAGTCTGAAAAACAGCCGCTCACTACAACTGTCTGCTTTCTGTCTCGCAGCCAGTTGTGGATCCACGCTGCCACTGTCCCTTTTACGCCATGGGCCTTTAATTTCATAATACGTCTCTCATGTGGCACTTTGTCAAATGCCTTTTGAAAGTCCATGTAAACTACATCAACTGCGCTACCATTATCCACCCATTCCGTTACCTCATCAAAAAATTCTATCAGATTTGTAAGGCAAGATTTGCCTTTAACAAATCCATGTTGACTGTCCTTTATTAGCCTATATCTTTCTAAGTGAAGATCTACCTTGTCCCTGATATGGACTCTAGAAGTTTGCCCACTACCGACGTTAGACTGACTGGTCTGTAGTTACCAGGCTTGTCCTTCTGCCCCTTTTTATACAAGGGAGTAACATTAGCTATCCTCCAGTCCTCTGGCACGACCCCTGTGTCCAAGGAAGATTGAAAGATCGTGGCCAGAGTCCCTGCTGTTTGCTCCCGTGCCTCACTTAGTAACCTAGGGTGCATCCCATCCGGACCAGGTGACTTATCCACCTTGAGCGACGTCAAACGTTTTAGAACTTTCTCTCTGGTTATAATTATTCTATCCATTTCTCCTACCCTCTCCTCTAATACCATGGCATTGGCTGTATCCTTTTCTTTTGTGAAGACAGAGGCGAAGTACTCATTCAGTACATCAGCCATGCCCTCTGCCTCCACAATAAGATTTCCTCCTAGGTCCCTAATTGGCCCCACCCTATCCTTGACCAACCTTTTACTCTTAATATGTTGGTAAAAAACCTTAGGGTTCCCCTTAATCTTACTCGCTAATTGTTTTTCATGCAGTCTCTTTGCCCCTCTAACTTCCCTTTTTAGTTCTATCCTACACTTCCTATATTCTGCTTGGTTCCCTTCTGAATTTTGAGCCTGACACTTATCATAAGCCTCTTTTTTTTGTTTTATTTTGGCCCCGATTTCCTTAGTCATCCAGGGAGGTTTGGATGCCTTACATTTCACCTTTATGGGGATGCTTTTGACCTGTGCTTGAACTATCTCCTCTTTGAACGCTGCCCACTGCTCGTTAGTTGTCTTACCTGCCAATTTTTCTTTCCAATCCACCTTGGCTAGGTCCCACCTCAACTCATTGAAATTAGCCCTTTTCCAGTTGAGTGTGCTCACCTGTGATCGTTCCTTATCCCTTTCCATAATTATTCTGAATCTAACGATATTGTGGTCACTATTCCCTAGATGCTCACCTACAGAAACCTGTTGAACTTGCCCTACCTCATTTCCCAAAACTAGATCCAGCAATGCTTCTTTCCTCGTTGGACTGGAAACATACTGATCAAGAAAGTTGTCCTGCACACACTTCAGGAATTCTTCTCCCTCCTTGCCCTTTACTCTACTATTCTGCCAGTCTATGTTGGGATAGTTGAAGTCACCCATTATCACTACTCTATTAGCTCTGCAATTCTCCGTGATACGCTTGCAGATCTGCTTGTCTATCTCCTCCCCACTATTTGGTGGTCTATAGTATACCCCTAACAGTGTAACTGCACCTTTTTTATTCCTCATTTCTAACCAGATAGATTTGGTTTTTAGTCCTTCTTCTGCCTCCTTTCTAAGGCAGTCACTGAGTCCTTAACTAAAATTGCCACCCCGCCCCCTTTTCTCCCTTCTCTATCCCTCGTGAATATCAGGAGGGTTTTAAATCTGGATACAACATTGCAAAGACAACAGACAAAAAGCAATCCTACCTGTAGATCTCCATCAGAAACACAGCTCAACCAGCACATACAAACCAGCCTTTCCTCCACTATCACCTGCCATCGGTCTTGGCGAAAAATTATACACATCAACACAGACGATTGAGAGACGAGAGAGAAAAAGAGGTTCAGGGACAGATAACATATGTGTCCATCTCATCTGGTCTGCACACTGTACCCTCTGTGTGGTTGTCTCTCTCTGTGTGTCCTCCCAACGGTTGTGTCCTCCTCCAAGCAGCTTTATAAATACAATTTTATTGTTGTGTCTCTCAAACTGGGACCAATTTGGCAACTTGCTCAGTGCACACCATTGGGGGACGCTGTAGCTTCACTGAGACACCTCGCCTCCCGTCACATGTCATACCTGGCTCCAATGTGACACTGTGGGGTGGGGTGAGAGGTGAGACACTCACTGCTGATGTTCTACAGACACTTCAGTGCCATTATTGGCTTTACTCTGCCAGGTTTTCATTCCACAGAGACAGAAAGAGAGAGAGGTGGGGGGGGTGGAGGGATGAGACAGTGAGAGGCATGGTTGTGTGACAGGGGGAGTGGTATCAATGAGGAAATAGGAAGTGAGTCAGTGAGAAATAAAGTGTGTATGTGTGAGAAAGAGTGTGTGGGAGAGATACCTGAGCTCTGGTGTGAAGAACCAAAGTTTAATCTCAAGTCTGTGCCCAACAATGAGTCTGTCCTTTCTCACTGTCTCTCTGATCTCCATCCTCTGGCCCTGTGAGTATCTCTGAACATCTCTCAATTCCCCTTCAAGCTCCCAATTCCACTGGGGTTTCATAACATCCCCCACTTTCTCTGTCTGAGATTACCCTAATCTGTGTTTGTGTCTGTGTGTGTGTATGTGTGTGATCCCGGGAATCAGACCAGGTTATTCCCTGTGGGCAGGATGATGGATGTTACATTGTCTTTGCAGGTCTGTCACTGGCAGAGTTGGTGACTCAGTGGCCGGGGACAGTCACAGCCAGAGAGGGAGAGACTGTGACCTTGAGATGTTACCAGAATGAATCAGCCCTTGATTCAATGCTCTGGTACCTCCAACCCCACCAGGGAGGCCTCACATTAATTGGATCTCTCCTGTACCCACCAACAAGGTATGAGGAGGGTTTTAAATCTGGCTACAACATCACAAAGACAACAGACAAAAAGGATTCCTCCCTGGAGATCTCCATCAGCAACACAGCCCAGGAGGGGGTGTATTACTGTGCTGCTAGAGAAGGGCACAGCGTGAGAGAGAGACAGATCTCTCATACTTAAACCTCACACAGGATACACAAACACTCCCTTCAACCCACACATACTCAGACAGAAACCAGCGTTTCCCCCTCCAACACCTGCCCTCAGGCTCTAAACACGCGAAAGGTATCAACACAGGTGATTGAGAGCCAGAGAGGTAAAGCGATTCCAGACCAGAGAAGGCATGGCTCCATCTCGCCTACTGTGCACACTCTTCTCTCCATCTCACTGTCTCTCAATCTATGACCAATTTTGTGACATGTCTGTTCCCGGGCCATACGCTTGGGGAGGCTGGAGCTTTACCAAGTCACTTCCTTCTCACCCACATCTGCACCTCCCACCAATGTCCAACAGAGGGGCGGGCACACGTCATATATGGTACTGACATTTTGGTGTCATTGATGCCTTTACCACATTCCACATTTACTTCATTCCACAGTGACACGAAGAGAGACAGCGTGTGTATGAGAGAGAGAGAGACCAAGCCAGACAACGTTTTGGAGAGAAGGGAGTGAAGTTAAGAAAGTTAAATGCAAGGTTAGAATGTGGGCGATAAGGAAAGAGAATATGTGAGAGACAAGAAGGGCGATAAACCTGAACTCTGGTGCGAAGATCCCAAATTAATGTCAAGTCTTTGATAACCATGAGTCTGTCCTTGCTCACAGTCTCTCTGATCTCCATCCTCTGGCCCCGTGAGTATCTCTCAAGCATCTTTCAATTCCCCCACAAACTCTCAGCTCCAAGGGGATTTCATATAATTTCATATAATCCCCTGCTACGAGATTATCCTGCTTTGTGTGTGTGTGTCCATAATGCCAGGTATTTCCTCTCCCCCCCCCCACCCCTCTCCGTACACTCACTGAAATTCAGCCCAGATTCCCTCCCTGTCGGTGGGATCACATTGTTATGTTGTCTCTGCAGGTCTGTCACTGGCAGAGTTGGTGACTCAGAGGCCGGGGACAGTCACAGCCAGAGAGGGAGAGTCTGTGACTTTGACATGTCACCACGACAATACTTTGCTTCGTACAATGCTCTGGTACCTCCATCCCCATCAGGGAGGCCTCACGTTGATCGGATACAGCAGCTTCGCAAAAGAAAATTACGAGAAAGATTTTTATTCTGGCTACACCATTACACAGACTAGTGACAGCAAGAACAACTCCCTGGAGATCTCCATCAGGAACGTAACGCAGGAGGGGGTGTATTATTGTGCTGCTAGAGAAGGGCACAGCGTGAGAGAGAGACAGTTCTCTCATACATAAACCTCACACAGGGTACACAACGTTTCTGTTTACCACACACAGACACAGACACACGAACCAGCCTTTTCCCCCCCACCAACACCTGTCCTCAGCTTCCACAAAAGTTAAACACATCGAACAGACGATTGAGAGACGACAGAGCGAATAAGAGATTCAGGACGAGACGAGACATGGCACCGTCTCTCCAACTCTCCACACTCTTCCCTCTGTGTCTCTGTCTCTGAATCTGAGACCAATTTCGTAACTCAGTGTTCCCAGTCCATACCCTGGTGGGCGCTGTAGCATCACTAAGACACCAACTCCCCTCCCACTACAGCTCCACCCGCCCCCCCCCCCCCCCCCCACACATCAGCCTTTCTGATGTGGTGTCTACACTTTGGTGTCATTGGAGCCTTTAGTACATAGTGACAGGGAGAGAGATTGAGCGACAAAGAGAGAAACAACTTTTGGATAATTGGGGGCGTGCTATCAAGAAATAAATAGAAACAGAGCCTGAGAGAAATAAGGCGCATATGTAAGAGTGAGAGAAACCTTAGCTCCAGTGTAGGGTATTCAAGATTATGCCAACAATGATTCTGTCCTTTCTCATAGTCTCTCTGATCTCCATCCTTTGGCCCTGTGAGTATCTCCCAACATATCTCGCTATCCCACAAGCTCTCATATCCATAGGATTTCACATCACATCCACCTCTCAGTCTGAGATGATTCCAATTTAAGTCTGTCCCTGATCCCGGGAACCCCTCCGGGACATTCAGCCCAGATTCCCTGTCGGTGGGATCACTTTGTTATATTGTCTTTGCAGGTCTGTCACTGGCAGAGTTGGTGACTCAGTGGCCGAGGACAGTCACAGCCAGAGAGGGAGAGACTGTGACCTTGAGATGTTACCAGAATGAATCAACACTTGATACAATGCTCTGGTACCTCCAACCCCACCAGGGAGGCCTCACATTGATCGGATATGCCTTTATCTCAAACCCAACTAATGAGGAGGGTTTTAAATCTGGCTACAACATTATACAGACAATTGACAAAAAGGAATCCTCCCTGGAGATCTCCATCAGCAACACAGACCAGGAGGGGGTGTATTACTGTGCTGCTAGAGAAGGGCACAGCGTGAGAGAGAGACAGATCTCTCATACATAAACCTCACACAGGAAACACAATGACTCTCTTCACCACACACACACAGACACAATAAGTCTTTCCCCCGCCAACACCTGTCATCACCTCGTCTACTCTCCACACTTTTCTTCCTCTGTCATTGTATATCAATCTTCTAACCCATCCAGTCCATGCTCTTATAGAGAATGTAGCTTCACTAGGATGCCACCCTCCCCTCCCCACCACATCTCCTCCTCCCCCTGGGGGTGGGGGGAGGGCCTTTCCCATGTGGTGACATATACTTTGGTGCCATTGGAGCCTTTATTCTGCCGGAGCTTCAGCCCACAGTGACAAAGACACAGAGAGTGAGAGAGAACAAGAGATTAAGTGACAGAGAAAGAGACAACATTTGGAATGATTGGGGGAGTGACATAGAGAAATAAATAGAAACAGAGAGTGAGAGAAACACAGCGCATTTGGGAGAGGGAGGGTGAGAGAAACCTTAGCTCAAGTGAAGAGTTTCCATCAGTAATCCCAAGTCTCTGCCAACAATGTGTCTGTCCTTTCTCAATGTCTCGCTGATCTCCATCCTCTGGCCCTGTGAGTATCTCTCAACATCTCTCTATTAAGACGTCCTCCCAATGTGAAAAGCACTATACAAATGTGTTATTGTTACCATAAAATATTAAACCCACATGGCTTTCATATCCCTGCCCGCTCTCTGTATCTGAGAGGATCCCGCTTTCTGTGTGTCCATAATGCCAGGAATTCCCAACGAAAATTCATCCCAGATTCCCTCCCTGTTGGCGGGATCACATTGTTATGTTGTCTTTGCAGGTCTGTCACTCGCAGAGTTGGTGACTCAGTGGCCGGGGACAGTCACAGCCAGAGAGGGAGAGACTGTGACATTGAGATGTTACCAGAATGAGACAACCCTTGATACCATGCTCTGGTACCTCCAACCCCACCAGGGAGGCCTCACATTGATCGGATATAACCGTTTACCACCAACAACCTATGAGGAGGGTTTTAAATCTGGCTACAACATCACAAAGACAAGTGACAAGGATTCCTCCCTGGAGATCTCCATCAGCAACACAGCCCAGGAGGGGGTGTATTACTGTGCTGCTAGAGAAGGGCACAGCGTGAGAGAGAGACAGATCTCTCATACATAAACCTCACACAGGATACACAAACACTCTCTTCACCACACACACACACACACACACTCACGGATACACACAAACCAGCCTTTCCCACCATCAACACCTGTGCTCACATTGTCAAGAAATTAACATCAACAGAGACGATTGAGAGACAGAGAGGAAAAGAGAGTAGACATGGCTCCATCTTGCCTCCTCTCCACACTGTTCCCTCTGTCTCTGTTTCTGAATCATTGACATATTTTGTGACTTACTGTTCGCAGTCCATAACCTGGGGGAGGCTGCAGCTTCACGAACGCACCTCCCCTCACCCAAATCTGCACCTCCCACCAATGTCCCACAGGGGGGCGGGGGAGAGGCACATTTTCTATGTGGTGTCGACACTTTGGTGTCATTGATGGCTTTATTCTTTCTGTGCTTCATTCCACAGAGATACAAAAGAGATCGTTTGTGTGCGTGTGCATCAGACAGCGAGAGTGTGAGAGAGAGAGACCGAGCTAGACAACATTTTTGAGAGAAGAGAGTGAAGTCAAGAAAGTAAAATACAAAGACAGAGTGTGGGCGATAAGGAAAGAGCATATGTAGGAGAGAAGAAGGGAGAGAAACCTGAGCTCCGGTGTGAAGATCCCAAAGTTAATCTCAAGTCTCTGCCAACAATGAGTCTGTCCATTCTCACTGTCTCTTTGATCTCCATCCTCTGGCCCTGTGAGTATCTCTACACATCTCCCAATTCTCCACAGGTTCCCAAATGCCTTGGGATATCATGCGATCCTCCACTTTTCATGTCTGAAATGAACCTAATCTGTGTCTGTGGAAAGTCAATCCAAATCAATCAATCAATCCATCAAAACTTACATTTATATAGCGCCTTTCACGTCAGGAGGGTGTCCCAGTGTATGTGTGTTTGTGTCTGTGTGTGTGTGTCTGTGATCCCGGGAATCAGACCAGGACATTCTCTGAGGGCAGGATGATGGATGTTACATTGTCTTTGCAGGTCTGTCCCTGGCAAAGTTGGTGACTCAGAGGCCGGGGACAGTCACAGCCAGAGAGGGAGAGACTGTGACTTTCAGGTGTCACCACGATGATACAAACCTGTTTACAATGCTCTGGTACCTCCAACTCCATCAGGGAGGCCTCACATTGATTGGATATATCACTGATTCAAAGCCAAAGAACGAGATAGAATTTATATCTGGCTATAACATTACACAGACTAGTGAAAACAAGAAGTCCTCCCTGGAGATCTCCATCAGGAACACAGCCCAGGAGGGTGTGTATTACTGCGCTGCTAGACAAGGGCACAGCGTGAGACAGACAGATCTCTCATACATAAACCTCACGCAGGATACACAAACATTTGCTTCACCACACACACACAGACACACACAACAACCAGACTTTCCCCAGCCAACACCTGCCCTCACCTCGCCTACTCTCCACACTGTTCTTTCTGTGTCTCTGTATCTGAATCTACCACCAATTTTGTAATCCACCCAGTCCAGCCTCTTATAGAGAGTGTAGCTTCACTGAGACACTCCCTACCACAGCCCCACCTCCCCCTGAGGATGGGGGGAAGGGCCTTTCAGATGTGGGGACGACACGTTGGTGCCTGTATATTGCCAGAGCTTCAGCCCACAATGACACAGTGAGAGAGGGAGAGAGACAGAGGTTAAGTGACGGGGAAAGATACAACCTTCGGGTAATTGGGGGAGAACTATCGAGAAATACACAGAAACAGAGAGTGAGAGAGACAACGAATATTTGTGAGGGGAAGAGTGATAGAAACATCAGATAGAGTGTAGATTATCCCAGTGTAATCCCAAATCTCAGACAACAATGTGTCTGTCCTTTCTCACTGTCTCTCTGATCTCCATCCTCTGGCCCTGTGAGTATCTCTCCACAACTCTCTATTACCCAGTGCATAAGATGCCCTTTTACCGACGTGAAAAGCGCTCGTCAAATATGTTGTTGTTGTTACCCGCAAACTCTCAAACCCACAGGGCTTTCATATGACTCCCCTCTCTCTGTCTCTGAGATGATCCCGATTTGCGTCCGTCCATAATGCCAGGAAATCCCCAAGAAAATTCATCCCAGATTCCCTCCCTGTCAACAGGTTCACATTGTTATGTTGTCTTTGCAGGTCTGTCACTGGCACAGTTGGTGACTCAGTGGCCGGGGACAGTCACAGCCAGAGAGGGAGAGACCGTGACCTTGAGATGTTACCAGAATGAATCAGCCCTTGATAGAATGCTCTGGTACCTCCAACCCCATCAGGGAGGCCTCACATTGATAGGATATCTCCAGTACCCACCAACAAGTTATGAGGAGGGTTTTAAATCTGGCTACAACATCACAAAGACAAGTGACAAGGATTCCTCCCTGGAGATCTCCATCAGCAACACAGCCCAGGAGGGGTTGTATTACTGTGCTGCTAGAGAAGGGCACAGCGTGAGAGAGAGACAGATCTCTCATACATAAACCTCACACAGGGTACACAAACACTCTCTTCACCACACACACACACACACACACACTCACGGATACACACAAACCAGCCTTTCCCACCATCAACACCTGTGCTCACATTGTCAAGAAATTAACATCAACACAGACGATTGAGAGACAGAGAGGAAAAGAGAGTAGACATGGCTCCATCTCGCCTCCTCTCCACACTGTTCCCTCTGTCTCTGTTTCTGAATCATTGACATATTTTGTGACTTACTGTTCGCAGTCCATAACCTGGGGGAGGCTGCAGCTTCACGAACGCACCTCCCCTCACCCAAATCTGCACCTCCCACCAATGTCCCACAGGGGGGCGGGGGAGAGGCACATTTTCTATGTGGTGTCGACACTTTGGTGTCATTGATGGCTTTATTCTTTCTGTGCTTCATTCCACAGAGATACAAGAGAGATCGTTTGTGTGCGTGTGCATCAGACAGCGAGAGTGGGAGAGAGAGAGACCGAGCTAGACGACATTTTTGAGAGAAGAGAGTGAAGTCAAGAAAGTAAAATACAAAGACAGAGTGTGGGCGATAAGGAAAGAGCATATGTAGGAGAGAAGAAGGGAGAGAAACCTGAGCTCTGGTGTGAAGATCCCAAAGTTAATCTCAAGTCTCTGCCAACAATGAGTCTGTCCTTTCTCACTGTCTCTCTGATCTCCATCCTCTGGCCCTGTGAGTATCTCTTCACATCTCCCAATTCTCCACAGGTTCCCAAATGCCTTGGGATATCATACGATCCTCATGTCTGAGATGAACCTAATCTGTGTCTGTGTATATGTCAATCAAAATCAATCAATCAAAACCTACATTTATATTGCACCTTTCACGTCAAGAGGGTGTCCCAGTGTATGTGTGTTTGTGTCTGTGTGTGTGTGTCTGTGATCCCAGGAATCAGACCAGGACATTCCCTGTGGGCAGGATGATGGATGTTACATTGTCTTTGCAGGTCTGTCCCTGGCAAAGTTGGTGACTCAGAGGCCGGGGACAGTCACAGCCAGAGAGGGAGAGACTGTGACTTTCAGGTGTCACCACGATGATACGAACCTGTTTACAATGCTCTGGTACCTCCAACTCCATCAGGGAGGCCTCACATTGATTGGATATATCACTGATTCAAAGCCAAAGAACGAGATAGAATTTATATCTGGCTATAACATTACACAGACTGATGAGAACAAGAAGTCCTCCCTGGAGATCTCCATCAGGAACACAGCCCAGGAGGGGGTGTATTACTGTGCTGCTAGACAAGGGCACAGTGTGAGAGAGAGACAGATCTCTCATACATAAACCTCACGCAGGATACACAAACATTCGCTTCACCACACACACACAGACACACACAACAACCAGACTATCCCCAGCCAACACCTGCCCTCACCTCGCCTACTCTCCACACTGTTCTTTCTGTGTCTCTGTATCTGAATCTACCACCAATTTTGTAATCCACGTAGTCCAGCCTCTTATAGAGAGTGTAGCTTCACTGAGACACTCCCTACCACAGCCCCACCTCCCCCTGAGGATGGGGGGAAGGGCCTTTCAGATGTGGAGGCGACACGTTGGTGCCTGTATTTTGCCAATGCTTCAGCCCACAATGACACAGTGAGAGAGGGAGAGAGACAGAGGTTAAGTGACAGGGAAAGATACAACCTTCGGGTAATTGGGGGAGAACTATCGAGCAATACACCGAAACAGAGAGTGAGAGAGACAACGAATATTCGTGAGGGGAAGAGTGATAGAAACATCAGATAGAGTGTAGATTATCCCAGTGTAATCCCAAATCTCAGACAACAATGTGTCTGTCCTTTCTCACTGTCTCTCTGATCTCCATCCTCTGGCCCTGTGAGTATCTCTCCACATGTCTCTATTACCCAGTGCATTAGATTCCCTTTTGCCGACGTGAAAAGCGCTCGTCAAATATGTTGTTGTTGTTACACACAAACTCTCAAACTCACAGGGCTTTCATATGACTCCCCTATCTCTGTCTCTGAGATGATCCCGCTTTGCGTCCGTCCATAATGCCAGGAAATCCCCAAGAAAATTCATCCCAGATTCCCTCCCTGTCAACAGGTTCACATTGTTATGTTGTCTTTGCAGGTCTGTCACTGGCTGAGTTGGTGACTCAGTGGCCGGGGACAGTCACAGCCAGAGAGGGAGAGACTGTGACCTTGAGATGTTACCAGAACACCTCAGCCCTACAAACGATGCTCTGGTACCTCCAACCCCACCAGGGAGGCCTCACATTGATAGGATATCTCTATTACCCACCAACAATTTATGAGGAGGGTTTTAAATCTGGCTACAACATCACAAAGACAACAGACAAAAAGGATTCTTCCCTGGAGATCTCCATCAGCAACACAGCCCAGGAGGGGGTGTATTACTGTGCTGCTAGACAAGGGCACAGTGTGAGAGAGAGACAGATCTCTCATACATAAACCTCACACAGGATATACAACGTTTCTGTTCACCACACACACACAATTCATGTTTTTCCCCCCCATCAACACCTGCCCTCAGTCTTCGCCAAATTCAAGCACATCAACACACACGATTCAGAGACAAGGGAGAACAAGAGGCTGTAGCTTTACTGAGACACCTCTCCTTCCCCCATATCTCAAGCCTCTCACTGGAGAGGCGATGCAGTCACTTCCGAAGTGATGCCAACACTTTATGTGATTGGTGGCTTTACCCTGCCAGAGGTTCATTCCACAGAGTCAAAGAGAGAGAGAGGAGTGTGTGTGTGTGTGTAAGAGGGCGAGATAGAGCTCGGCAAACTTTGCAAAGAGCAGAGTCAAGTTCAGAAAGCTAAATACAAACACAGAGTGTGGAAGATAAGAAAGAGTGTATGTGAGAGAGAAGACGGGGAAAACACAAGCTCTGTGAAGATCCCAAATTTAATCTCAAGTCTCCACCAACGATGAGACTGTCCTTTCCCGTTGTCTCTCTGATTCCCATCCTCTGGCCCTGTGAGTATCTCTCCACATCTCTCAATTCCCACTCAGGCTCCCAATTCCACTAAGATTTTGTAACATCCCCCATTCTCTCTGTCTGAGATGGTCCCAATCTTTGTTTGTGTGTACGTGACTGTGTGTGTACGGGAGTATGTGTTTAATCCCTGGAGTCAGACCAGCACATTCCCTGTGGACATGATGATGGATGTAATATTGTCTTTGCAGGTCTGTCACTGGCAGAGTTGGTGACTCAGTGGCCCGGGACAGTCACAGCAAAAGAGGGAGAGACAGTGATTTTGAAATGCTACCAGAATAATACAGCCCTCGGTACAATGCTCTGGTACCTCCAACCCCATCTGGGAGGCCTCAAATTAATTGGATATAGCCTTACCACAAGCCCAAATTATGAGAAAGATTTTCAATCTGGCTTCAAAATCACAAAGACAAGTGATGACAAGGATTCCTCCCTGGAGATCTCCATCAGCAACACAACCCAGGAGGGGGTGTATTACTGTGCCGCTAGAGAAGGGCGCAGCGTGTGAGAGAGACAGATCTCTCATACATAAACCTCACACAGGATACACAACCAATCTCTTCACCACAAACACAAACCAGTCTCTTCCCCCAACCAACACCTGCTCTCACTTTGTCAAAAACTAAAGACATCACCACAGACGATTGAGAGACAGAGAGAAAAAGAGGTTCAGGGACAGTGTAGACATGGCTCCATCTCACCTTCTCTCCACACTGTTCCCTCTGTCTCTGTTTCTCAAACATGGACCAATTTTGTGACCAACTGTTACCAGTCTATACTGTGGGGGAGGCTGTAGCTTCACTAAAACACCATCTCCCCAACCCCACATCTGCACCTCCCACCAATGTCCCACAGGGGGGCGGGGGAGAGGCACATTTCCTATCTGGTGTCGATACTTGGTATCATTCATGGCTCTATTCTGCCAGTGCTTCATGAGATATAGAGAGAGATTGTTTGTGTGTCCGTGTGTAGTGCGACATTAAGAAGTGGCGTATGAATGTAAGAGAGAGAGAAAGAGAGAGAGAGAGGTGACAACCTGAGCTCTGGTGTGTGAATCGCAAGTGAAGAGTTGCCATCAGTAATCCCAAGTCTCTTCCAACAATGAGTCTGTCCTTTCTCACTGTCTCTCTGATCTCCATCCTCTGGCCATGTGAGCATCTCTCCACATCTCTCAATTGCCCTCAGGCTCCCAATTCCGACTGGGATTCTACGTCACCACCATTGCCTGAGCTAAATAATCACACTGTGTGTGAGATCGTGTGTGTTGGTGTGTGTGAGTGTATGTGTGTGTTCCCGGGAATCAGACCAGACCATTCCCTGTGGACAGGATGGAGAATGTTATTTTGTTTTTGCAGGTCTGCCAGTGGGAGCCTTGATGACTCAGTGGCCGGGGACAGTCACAGCCAGAGAGGGAGAGACTGTGACTTTGAGATGTTACCAGAACGACACAGCCCTTACTGCAATGCTCTGGTACCTCCAAACCCATCAGGGAGGCCTCACATTGATTGGATATGCCGTACTGTCAAACCCAAATTATGAGAAGGGTTTTGATACTGATTACAAAATTACACAGATTGGTGGCAACAAGGAATCCTCCCTGGAGATCTCCATCAGCAACACTACCCAGGAGGGGGTGTATTACTGTGCTGCTAGAGAAGGGCACAGCGTTAGAGAGAGACAGATCTCTCATACATAAACCTCACACAGGATACACAATGTCTCAGTTTACCACACACACACAGAGACACACACACAAACCAGCCTTGTCCCCCACCAACACCTGCTCTCACTTTGCCAAAAATTAAAGACATCAACGCAGACGATTGAGAGACAGAGAGAAAAAGAGGTTCAGGGACAGAGGACAGAAGGTGACATGATTCCATCTCACCTTCCCTCAACACTGTTCCCTCTGTCTCTGTAACTCTCACCAATTTTGTGACTGACTGTTACCAGTCTATACCCAGGGGGAGGCTGTAGCTTCACTAAAACACCACCTCCCCTCCCCTACATCTGAACCTCCCATTAATGTCCTACAGGTGGGCGGGGGAGGAGGCACATTTCCCAATTGGTGCCATCGCTTTTGTGTCATTGATGGCTTTATTCTGCCAGTGCTTTATTCCAAAGTGATGCAGATAGATAGTGTGTGTGTATGAGAGAGCGAGAGTCAAAGAAACCGAGCTAGACAACGTTTCTGAGAGTAGGGAGTGCAGTTAGGAAAGTTACATACAAAGACAGAGTGTGGGCGATAAGGAAAGAGAGAAGAAGGGAGAGAAACCTGAGCTCTAATGTGAAGATCCCAAGATTAGTCTCAAGTCTCCGCCAACGATGAGTCTGTCCTTTCTCACTGTCTCTCTGATCTCCATCCTCTGGCCCTGTGAGTATCGCTCCACATCTCTCAATTTTCCACAGATTCCCAAATCCCTTGGGATATCATAACATCCCCCACACTTTCTGAGATGATCCTACGCTGTGTCTGTGTATATGTCAGTGTGTGTGTATGTCTCTGACCCTGTGTATCACACCAGGACATTCCCTATGGACATGATGATGGATGTCACGTTGTCTTTGCAGGTCTGTCACTGGCAGAGTTAGTGACTCAGTGGCCGCGGACAGTCACAGCCAGAGAGGGAGAGACTGTGACTTTGGGATGTTACCAGAATGAGACAGCATATGAAAGAATGCTCTGGTACCTCCAGCTCCATCAGGCAGGCATCACATTGATCGGATATGCCTTAGTGTCAAACCCAACTTATGAGAAGGGTTTTGATGCTCATTACAAAATAACACAGACTGGTGACTACAAGGAATCCTCCCTGAAGATCTCCATCAGCAACACAGCCCGGGAGGGGGTGTATTACTGTGCTGCTAGACAAGGGCACAGTGTGAGAGAGAGACAGATCTCTCATACATAAATGTCACACAGGCTCCACAACTACTCTCTTCACCACAGACACAAACCAGTCTCTTCCCCCAAGCAACACCTGCTCTCACTTTGTCAAAAACTAAAGACATCAACACACACGATTCAGAGACAGAGAGAATTAGAGGTTCAGGGACAGTGTAGACATGGCTCCATCTTACCTTCTCTCCACACTGTTCCTTCTGTCTCTGTTTCTGAAACGTGGACCAATTTTGTGACCAACTGTTACCAGTCTATACCGTGGGGGAGGCTGTAGCTTCACTAAAACATCATCTCCCCAACCACACATCTGCACCTCCCACCAATGTCCCACAGGGGGGCGGGGGAGAGGCACATTTCCTATCTGGTGTCGATACTTGGTATTATTCATGGCTCTATTCTGCCAGTGCTTCATGAGATATAGAGATTGTGTGTGTGTGTGTGAGAGAGACAGCGAGAGTGGTAGAGAGAGACCAAGCAAGACAGCATTTCTGAGAGAAGAGAGTGAAGTTAAGAAAGTTAAATATAATACTCTCTGCACTATCTGTGTCTCTCACTCTCTGGGTCCTTCCGACGTTGTGTCCTCCCAAGATGCTCTATAAATATCATTTTGTTGTTGTGGTTAAGTCTCTGAATTTTGGACCAATTTGGCCACCTGCTGTTCTCAGTCCATACCATTGGGGATGCTGCAGCTTCACTAAGTCACTCCCCCATCCCCCACATATACCTCCCACCAATGTGACACTGCGAGGGTGGGGTGAGGGGCAGGATTCCCACATCTGATGTTCTGCAGACGCTTCAGTGCCATTGTTGCCTTTACTCTGCCAGAGCTTCATTCCACGGACGCAGATAGAGGAGAGGGTTTGTGTGAGACAGTGAGAGGCAGTGTTGGCGTGACAGGGGGCAGTTGTTTGAATTAGGAAATAGGAACTGAGCCAGTGAGATACAGTGAGATATAAAGAGAGAGACATTGTGGGAGAGATCGCTGAGCTCTGGTGTGAAGATCTCCAGGTGAATCTCAAATCTCCGCCAACAATGAGTCTGGCCTTTCTTGCTGTCTCTCTGACCTCCATCCTCTGGCCCTGTGAGTATCTCTCATCATTTTACTTTTTCCCTTAAACTCTCAAATCCACAGGGATTTCATATCACACCCCTCTCCTCGTGTCCGACATTATACCACATTTCTGTGTATAGGTTTGGAAACCCAGCGTCTCTCCCAGGACATTCAGCCCAGATTCCCTGTCGGCGGGATCACATTGTTATGTTGTCTTTGCAGGTCTGTCACTGGCAGAGTTGGTGACTCAGAGGCCGGGGACAGTCACAGCCAGAGAGGGAGAGACTGTGACATTGACATGTCAGCACAATAATGCTGCCCTTGTTATGATGCTCTGGTATCTCCAACTCCATCAGGGAGGCCTCACATTAATGGGATACAGCAGTTACAGAGAGCCAAAGTATGAGAAGGGATTTGAATCTGGCTACCGCTATACACAGTCTAGTGACTACAAGAACTCCTCACTGGAGATCTCCATTAGCAACACAACCCAGGAGGGGGTGTATTACTGTGCTGCTAAAGATAAGCACAGTGTGAGAGAGAGACAGATCTCTCATACATAAACCTCACACAGGATACACAACGTTTCTGTTCACCACACACACACTCCATGTGTTCCCCCCCACCAACACCTGCCCTCAGTCTTGGCCAAAAATCAAACATGAAAACACAGACGATTGAGAGACAAGAGAGAAAAAGAAGTTCGGGGTCCAGAGAGGACAATAATAACAACAAAATTACATTTGTGTAGCGCCTTTCAAGTCAGGAGGTCATCCCACGGCAATGGACAGTTACAGCTTCAGGATATGGCTCCATCTTGACTATTCTCCAAACTCTTCTCTCTGTGTCTCTGTCTCCGAGTCTGGGACCAATCTTGTGACCAACTGTTCCCAATCCTTACCGTGGGAGAGGATGTAGCTCTACGGGGGAGAGGATGTTGGTGGGGGAGACAGCTGGCCAACTTCCGATCTGGTGCCGACACTGAATGCCATTGGTGCCTTTACTCTGCCAGAGATTCATTCCTCAGAGACACAGAGAGAGAATGAAATAGCGAGACAAACTTTGGGAGACAGGTCGCGTGTTATCCGGATAGATAGAACGTTAGTGCGACATTAAGAAGTGGCGTATGACTGTGAGAGAGAGACTAAAAGAGAGAGAGAGGGGACAAAGTGACCTCTGGTGTGAGAATCGCAAGGTTAATCTCAAATATCTGCCAACAATGATTCTGCCCTTTCTCACTGTCTCTCTGATCTCCATCCTCTGGCCATGTGAGTATCTCTCCACATCTCTCAATTGCCCTCAGGCTCCCAATTCCTACTGGGATTCTACGTCACCACCATTGCCTGAGCTAAATAATCACACTGTGTGTGAGATCGTGTGTTTTGGTGTGTGTGAGTGTATGTGTGTGATCCCGGGAATCAGACCAGACCATTCCCTGTGGACAGGATGGAGAATGTTATTTTGTGTTTGCAGGTCTGTCAGTGGGAGCCTTGATGACTCAGTGGCCGGGGACAGTCACAGCCAGAGAGGGAGAGACTGTGACTTTGAGATGTTACCAGAATGACACAACCCATAATACAATGCTCTGGTACCTCCAACCCCATCATGGAGGCCTCATATTGATCGGGTATTTTTTTCGGTCAAAACCAAATTATGAGAAGGGTTTTCAATCTGACTACAACATCACAAAGACAAGTGACGACATGGATTCCTCCCTGGAGATCTCCATCAGCAACACAGCCCAGGAGGGGGTGTATTACTGTGCTGCTAGAGAAGGGCACAGCGTGAGAGAGAGACAGATCTCTCATACATAAACCTCACACAGGATACACAACCACTCTCTTCACCACAGACACAAACCAGTCTCTTCCCCAACCAACACCTGCTCTCACTTTGTCAAAAACTAAAAACATCAACACAGATGATTGAGAGACAGAGAGAATTAGAGGTTCAGGGACAGTGTAGACATGGCTCCATCTCACCTTCTCTCCACACTGTTCCCTCTGTCTCTGTTTCTGAAACGTGGACAAATTTTATGACCAACTGTTACCAGTCTATACCGTGGGGGAGGCTGTAGCTTCACTAAAACACCATCTCCCCAACCCCACATCTGCACCTCCCACCAATGTCCCACAGGGGGGCGGGGGAGAGGCACATTTCCTATCTGGTGTCGATACTTGGTATCATTCATGGCTCTATTCTGCCAGTGCTTCATGAGATATAGAGAGAGATTGTTTGTGTGTCCGTGTGTAGTGCGACATTAAGAAGTGGCGTATGAATGTGAGAGAGAGAGTAAAAGAGAGAGAGAAAGAGAGAGAGAGGTAACAACCTGACCTCTGGTGTATGAATCGCAAGTGAAGAGTTGCCATCAGTAATCCCAAGTCTCTGCCAACAATGAGTCTGTCCTTTCTCACTGTCTCTCTGATCTCCATCCTCTGGCCATGTGAGTATCTCTCCACATCTCTCAATTGCCCTCAGGCTCCCAATTCCCACTGGTATTCTACATCACCAACATTGCCTGAGCTAAATAATCCCACTGTGTGTGAGAGTGTGGAGTTGTGTGTGTTTGTGTGTGTGAGTCTGTCTATGATCCTGGGAATCAGACCAGACCATTCCCTGTGGACAGGATGGAGAATGTTATTTTGTTTTTGCAGGTCTGTCAGTGGGAGCCTTGATGACTCAGTGGCCGGGGACAGTCACAGCCAGAGAGGGAGAGACTGTGACTTTGAGATGTTACCAGAACGACACAACCCATAATACAATGCTCTGGTACCTCCAACCCCATCAGGGAGGCCTCACATTGATCGGATATTTCTATGCGTCAAATCCAACTTATGAGAAGGGTTTTGATAATCACTACAAACTTACACAGATTGGTGGGAACAAGGATTGCTCCCTCGAGATCTCCATTAGCAACACTACCCAGGAGGGGGTGTATTACTGTGCTGCTAGAGAAGGGCACAGCGTGAGAGAGAGACAGATCTCTCATACATAAACCTCACACAGGATACACAACATTTCTGTTCCCCACACACAGACACACACACACAGACACACAAACCAGCCTTTCCGCCCCCAACACCTGCAATCTGTCTCTGCAAAAACTGAATACGTCAACACAGACAATTCAGAGAGCGAGAGACAAAGAAAGAAATTCGGGGAAAGAGTGAGCATTAACAACAACAGCAAAATTACACTTGTATTGCACCTTTCACGTCAGGTGGATGTCCCAATGCATGGCTCCAACCAGCCTACTCTCCACACTGATCCCTCCGTGCCTCTGTCTCTGAATCTATTGCCAATTTTGTGGCTCCCTGTTCCCACTCCATAACCTGGTGGAGGCTATAGCTTCACTGAGACACCTCCTCCCCTCCCCACCACAGCTCCACTTCCCCCTGGTGTGGGGAGAAGGGCCTTTTCCGATATGGTGACAACAAATTGGTGCCATTGTTTGCCTTTATTCTGCCAGAGCTTCAGCCCACAGTGGCAGAAAGAGAGTGTGAGAGAGAACAAGAGATTAAGTGACAGAGAAAGAGACAAGGTTTGGATGATTGGGGGAGTGACATCGAGAAACAAATAGAAACAGAGAGTGAGAGAGACAACGAACATTCGGGAGAGGGAGGGTGAGAGAAACCTCAGCTCCAGTGAAGAGTTTCCATCAGTAATCCCAAGTCTCTGCCAACAATGAGTCTGTCCTTTCTCACTGTCTCTCTGATCTCCATCCTTTGGCCTGTGAGTATCTCTCAACATATTTGTATTAACCAGTGCCTTGGAACACCCAATAAACGTGATATAAATATAATATGACCTGATAAACGCTATATAAATATAATTTTTATGTTGTTGTTGTTACCAGCAAACTCTCAAACCAACGGAGCTTTCATATCACTCCCCTCTCTCTGTATCTGAGATGATCCCTCTTTGTGCCAGGAATTCCCAAAGAACATTCATCCCAGATTCCTTCCATGTCAGCGGGATCACATTGTTATGTTGTCACTGGCAGAGTTGGTAACTCAGTGGCCGGGGACAGTCGCAGCCAGAGAGGGAGAGACTGTGACATTGAGATATTACCAGAATGAATCAGCCCTTAGTACAATGCTCTGCAAACCTCCAACCCCATGAGGGAGGCCTCACATTAATTGGATATCTCGAGTACCCACCACCAAGGTATCATAGGTTCATAGAGTCATAGAATTTTACGGCACAAAAGGAGGCCATTCGGCCCATCTAGTCTGTGCCGGCTCTTTGAAAAGAGCGATTCAATCCCACTGCCCTGCCCACTCCCCATAGCCTAATAGACCTGTTCTCCCTAAATAAAGATCTAATTCCCTTTTAAAAGTTGTTATCGAATCAGACTCCACCACCTTTTCAGGCAATGCATTACAGATTCGAACAACTCGCTGAGTGAAACAATTTCTCCTCAGCTCCCCTCTACTTTGCCTTGAAACTATTTTAAATCTGTGACCACAAGTCACAGATTCGCCCACGAGTGGAAATAGTTTTTCTCTATTTGCCCTGTCGAAACCCCTCATGATCTTATAAACCTCTATTAGGTCTCCCCTCAATCTTCTCTGCTCCAGAGAGAATAACCCTAGCCTATCTAGCCTCTCCTCATACCTGTAGTCCCTCAATCCTGGCACCATCCTAGTAAATCTTCTTTGTACCCTTTCCAATGTCTTCACATCCTTTCTGTAGTGTGGTGACCAGAATTGAACACAGTATTCCAGCTGAGGCCTCACCAAAGTCTTATAGAGGTTAGTCAGCACTTCCTGACTTTTGTACTCTATACCCCTATTTATAAAGCCTAGTATCCCATATGCCTTCTTAACAGCCTTGTCTACCTGTCCTGCCACCTTCAACGAGTCACTAACACAAATCCCCAGGTCTCTCTGTTCCTTCACACCATTTAAAATTGTACTATCTAGCCTATATTGCCTCCCTTCATTTCTTCTCCCAATAAGCATCACCTCACACTTCTCTGCATTAAACTTCATCTGCAATGTGTCTGCCCACTTTACCAATTTGTCTATATCCTCTTGCAGGTGGCTACTATCCTCCTCACTATTTACTATTCTCCCTAACTTAGTGTCATCTGCAAACTTGGAAACTGTACTCCGTACACCCAAGTCCAGATCATTGATGTAGATTACAAACAGCAATGGTCCCAAAACTGATCCCTGTGGCACACCACTGCTCACTTCCCTCCAATCTGAAAAACAGCCGCTCACTACAACTCTCTACTTTCTGTCTCGCAGCCAGTTGTGGATCCACGCTGCCACTGTCCCTTTTACGCCATGGGCCTTTAATTTCATAATAAGTCTCTCATGTGGCACTTTGTCAAATGCCTTTTGAAAGTCCATGTAAACTACATCAACTGCGCTACCATTATCCACCCATTCCGTTACCTCATCAAAAAATTCTATCAGATTTGTAAGGCAAGATTTGCCTTTAACAAATCCATGTTGACTGTCCTTTATTAGCCTATATCTTTCTAAGTGAAGATCTACCTTGTCCCTGATATGGACTCTAGAAGTTTGCCCACTACCGACGTTAGACTGACTGGTCTGTAGTTACCAGGCTTGTCCTTCTGCCCCTTTTTATACAAGGGAGTAACATTAGCTATCCTCCAGTCCTTCCTGTGTCCAAGGAAGATTGAAAGATCGTGGCCAGAGTCCCTGCTATTTGCTCCCGTGCCTCACTTAGTAACCTAGGGTGCATCCCATCCGGACCAGGTGACTTATCCACCTTGAGCGACGTCAAACTTTTTAGAACTTTCTCTCTGGTTATAATTATTCTATCCATTTCTCCTACCCTCTCCTCTAATACCATGGCATTGGCTGTATCCTTTTCTTTTGTGAAGACAGAGGCGAAGTACTCATTCAGTACATCAGCCATGCCCTCTGCCTCCACAGTGAGATTTCCTCCTAGGTCCCTAATTGGCCCCACCCTATCCTTGACCAACCTTTTACTCTTAATATGTTGGTAAAAAACCTTAGGGTTCCCCTTAATCTTACTCGCTAATTGTTTTTCATGCAGTCTCTTTGCCCCTCTAACTTCCCTTTTTAGTTCTATCCTACACTTCCTATATTCTGCTTGGTTCCCTTCTGAATTTTGAGCCTGACACTTATCATAAGCCTCTTTTTTTTGTTTTATTTTGGCCCCGATTTCCTTAGTCATCCAGGGAGGTTTGGATGCCTTACGTTTCACCTTTGTGGGGATGCTTTTGACCTGTGCTTGAACTATCTCCTCTTTGAACGCTGCCCACTGCTCGTTAGTTGTCTTACCTGCCAATTTTTCTTTCCAATCCACCTTGGCTGGGTCCCACCTCAACTCATTGAAATTAGCCCTTTTCCAGTTGAGTGTGCTCACCTGTGATCGTTCCTTATCCCTTTCCATAATTATTCTGAATCTAACGATATTGTGGTCACTATTCCCTAGATGCTCACCTACAGAAACCTGTTGAACTTGCCCTACCTCATTTCCCAAAACTAGATCCAGCAATGCTTCTTTCCTCGTTGGACTGGAAACATACTGATCAAGAAAGTTGTCCTGCACACACTTCAGGAATTCTTCTCCCTCCTTGCCCTTTACTCTACTATTCTGCCAGTCTATGTTGGGATAGTTGAAGTCACCAATTATCACTACTCTATTAGCTCTGCATTTCTCCGTGATACGCTTGCAGATCTGCTTGTCTATCTCCTCCCCACTATTTGGTGGTCTATAGTATACCCCTAACAGTGTAACTGCACCTTTTTTATTCCTCATTTCTAACCAGATAGATTCGGTTTTTAGTCCTTCTTCCACCTCGTTCCTTTCTAAGGCAGTCACTGAGTCCTTAACTAAAATTGCCACCCCGCCCCCTTTTCTCCCTTCTCTATCCCTCGTGAATATCAGGAGGGTTTTAAATCTGGATACAACATTGCAAAGACAACAGACAAAAAGCAATCCTACCTGTAGATCTCCATCAGAAACACAGCTCAACCAGCACATATACAAACCAGCCTTTCCTCCACTATCACCTGCCATCGGTCTTGGCCAAAAATTATACACATCAACACAGACGATTGAGAGACGAGAGAGAAAAAGAGGTTCAGGGACAGATAACATATGTGTCCATCTCATCTGCTCTGCACACTGTACCCTCTGTGTGGTTGTCTCTCTCTGTGTGTCCTCCCAACGGTTGTGTCCTCCCCCAAGCAGCTTTATAAATACAATTTTATTGTTGTGTCTCTCAAACTGGGACCAATTTGGCAACTTGCTCAGTGCACACCATTGGGGGACGCTGTGGCTTCACTGAGACACCTCGCCTCCCGTCACATGTCATACCTGGCACCAATGTGACACTGTGGGGTGGGGTGAGAGGTGAGACACTCACTGCTGATGTTCTACAGACACTTCAGTGCCATTATTGGCTTTACTCTGCCAGATTTTCATTCCACAGAGACAGAAAGAGAGAGAGGTGGGGGGGGGGTGGCGTGATGAGACAGTGAGAGGCATGGTTGTGAGACAGGGGGAGTGGTATCAATGAAGAAATAGGAAGTGAGTCAGTGAGAAATAAAGTGTGTATGTGTGAGAAAGAGTGTGTGGGAGAGATACCTGAGCTCTGGTGTGAAGAACCAAAGTTTAATCTCAAGTCTCTGCCCAACAATGAGTCTGTCCTTTCTCACTGTCTCTCTGATCTCCATCCTCTGGCCCTGTGAGTATCTCTGAACATCTCTCAATTCCCCTTCAAGCTCCCAATTCCACTGGGGTTTCATAACATCCCCCACTTTCTCTGTCTGAGATTACCCTAATCTGTGTTTGTGTCTGTGTGTGTGTATGTGTGTGATCCCGGGAATCAGACCAGGTTATTCCCTGTGGGCAGGATGATGGATGTTACATTGTCTTTGCAGGTCTGTCACTGGCAGAGTTGGTGACTCAGTGGCCGGGGACAGTCACAGCCAGAGAGGGAGAGACTGTGACCTTGAGATGTTACCAGAATGAATCAACCCTTGATACAATGCTCTGGTACCTCCAACCCCACCAGGGAGGCCTCACATTGATTGGATATCTCCAGTACCCACCAACAAGGTATGAGGAGGGTTTTAAATCTGGCTACAACATCACAAAGAGAGGTGACAAGGATTCCTCCCTGGAGATCTCCATCAGCAACACAGCCCAGGAGGGGGTGTATTACTGTGCTGCTAGAGAAGGGCACAGCGTGAGAGAGAGGCAGATCTCTCATACATAAACCTCACACAGGGTACACAACGTTTCTGTTTACCACACACAGACACAGACACACGAACCAGCCTTTCCCCCCACCAACACCTGTCCTCAGCTTCCACAAAAGTTAAACACATCGAACAGACGTTTGAGAGACGACAGAGCGAAAAAGAGATTCAGGACCAGACGAGACAAGGCACTGTCTCTCCAACTCTCCACACTCTTCCCTCTGTGTCTCTGTCTCTGAATCTAAGACCAATTTTGTAACTCAGTGTTCTCAGTCCATACCCTGGTGGGCGCTGTAACATCACTAAGACACCAACTCCCCTCCCACTACAGCTCCACCTCCCCCCCCCCACCCCCCCCAATCAGCCTTTCTGATGTGGTGTCTACACTTTGGTGTCATTGGAGCCTTTAGTACATAGTGACAGGGAGAGAGATTGAGCGACAAAGAGAGAAACAACTTTTGGATAATTGGGGGCGTGCTATCGAGAAATAAATAGAAACAGAGCCTGAGAGAAATAAGGGGCATATGTAAGAGGGAGAGAAACCTTAGCTCCAGTGTAGGGTATTCAAGATTATTCCAAGTCTCTGCCAACAATGATTCTGTCCTTTCTCACAGTCTCTCTAATATCCATCCTTTGGCCCTGTGAGTATCTCCCGACATATCTCGCTATCCCACAAGCTCTCATATCCATAGGATTTCATATCACATCCACCTCTCAGTCTGAGATGATTCCAATTTAAGTCTGTCCCTGATCCCGGGAACCCCTCCGGGACATTCAGCCCAGATTCCCTGTCGGTGGGATCACTTTGTTATATTGTCTTTGCAGGTCTGTCACTGGCAGAGTTGGTGACTCAGTGGCCGGGGACAGTCACAGCCAGAGAGGGAGAGACTGTGACCTTGAGATGTTACCAGAACACCTCAGCCCTACAAACGATGCTCTGGTACCTCCAACCCCACCAGGGAGGCCTCACATTGATCGGATATGCCTTTATCTCAAACCCAACTTATGAGGAGGGTTTTAAATCTGGCTACAACATCACACAGACTGGTGGCAACAAGGATTCCTCCCTGGAGATCTCCATCAGCAACACAGCCCAGGAGGGGGTGTATTACTGTGCTGCTAGACAAGGGCACAGCGTGAGAGAGACACAGATCTCTCATACATAAACCTCACACAGGATACACAATGACTCTCTTCACCACACACACACACACACCACAATAAGTCTTTCCCCCGCCAACACCTGTCATCACCTCGTCTACTCTCCACACTTTTCGTCCTCTGTCATTGTATATCAATCTTCTAACCCATCCAGTCCATGCTCTTATAGAGAATGTAGCTTCACTAGGATGCCACCCTCCCCTCCCCACCCCATCTCCTCCTCCCCCTGGGGGTGGGGGGAGGGCCTTTCCCATGTGGTGACATATACTTTGGTGCCATTGGAGCCTTTATTCTGCCGGAGCTTCAGCCCACAGTGACAAAGACACAGAGAGTGAGAGAGAACAAGAGATTAAGTGACAGAGAAAGAGACAACGTTTGGAATGATTGGGGGAGTGACATCGTGAAATAAATAGAAACAGAGAGTGAGAGAGACAAAGCACATTTGGGAGAGGGAGGGTGAGAGAAACCTTAGCTCCAGTGAAGAGTTTCCATCAGTAATCCCAAGTCTCTGCCAACAATGTGTCTGTCCTTTCTCAATGTCTCGCTGATCTCCATCCTCTGGCCCTGTGAGTATCTCTCAACATCTGTCTATTAAGACGTGCTCCCAATGTGAAAAGCACTATACAAATGTGTTGTTGTTACCATAAAATATTAAACCCACAGGGCTTTCATATCACTCCCCGCTCTCTCTGTATCTGAGAGGATCCCGCTTTGTGTGTGTCAATAATGCCAGGAATTCCCAACGAAAATTCATCCCAGATTCCCTCCCTGTTGGTGGGATCACATTGTTATGTTGTCTTTGCAGGTCTGTCACTGGCAGAGTTGGTGACTCAGTGGCCGGGGACAGTCGCAGCCAGAGAGGGAGACACTGTGACCTTGAGATGTTACCAGAATGAATCAGCCCTTGATACAATACTCTGGTACCTCCAACCCCACCAGGGAGGCCTCACTTTAATTGGATATCTCTATTACCCACCAACAACTTATGAGGAGGGTTTTAAATCTGGCTACAACATCACAAAGACAAGTGACAAGGATTCCTCCCTGGAGATCTCCATCAGCAACACAGCCCAGGAGGGGGTGTATTACTGTGCTGCTAGACAAGGGCACAGCGTGAGAGAGAGACAGATCTCTCATACATAAACCTCACACAGGGTACACAAACACTCTCTTCACCACACACACACACACACACTCACGGATACACACAAACCAGCCTTTCCCACCATCAACACCTGTGCTCACATTGTCAAGAAATTAACATCAACACAGACGATTGAGAGACAGAGAGGAAAAGAGAGTAGACATGGCTCCATCTCGCCTCCTCTCCACACTGTTCCCTCTGTCTCTGTTTCTGAATCATTGACATATTTTTTGACTTACTGTTCGCAGTTCATACCCTGGGGGAGGATGCAGGTTCACGAACGCACCTCCCCTCACCCAAATCTGCACCTCCCACCAATGTCCCACAGGGGGGCAGGGGAGAGGCACATTTTCAATGTGGTGTCGACACTTTGGTGTCATTGATGGCTTTATTCTTTCTGTGCTTCATTCCACAGAGATACAAGAGAGATCGTTTGTGTGTGTGTGCATCAGACAGCGAGAGTGTGAGAGAGAGAGACCGAGCTAGACGACATTTTTGAGAGAAGAGAGTGAAGTTAAGAAAGTAAAATACAAAGACAGAGTGTGGGCGATAAGGAAAGAGCATATGTAGGAGACAAGAAGGGAGAGAAACCTGAGCTCTTGTGTGAAGATCCCAAAGTTAATCTCAAGTCTCTGCCAACAATGAGTCTGTCTATTCTCACTGTCTCTCTGATCTCCATCCTCTGGCCCTGTGAGTATCTCTTCACATCTCCCAATTCTCCACAGGTTCCCAAATGCCTTGGGATATCATGCGATCCTCCACTTTTCATGTCTGAAATGAACCTAATCTGTGTCTGTGGAAAGTCAATCCAAATCAATCAATCAATCAAAACTTACATTTATATAGCGCCTTTCACGTCAGGAGGGTGTCCCAGTGTATGTGTGTTTGTGTCTGTGTGTGTGTGTCTGTGATCCCGGGAATCAGACCAGGACATTCTCTGAGGGCAGGATGATGGATGTTACATTGTCTTTGCAGGTCTGTCCCTGGCAAAGTTGGTGACTCAGAGGCCGGGGACAGTCACAGCCAGAAAGGGAGAGACTGTGACTTTCAGGTGTCACCACGATGATACGAACCTGTTTACAATGCTCTGGTACCTCCAACTCCATCAGGGAGGCCTCACATTGATTGGATATATCCGTGATTCAAACCCGAAGAATGAGATAGAATTTATATCTGGCTATAACATTACACAGACTGATGAAAACAAGAAGTCCTCCCTGGAGATCTCCATCAGGAACACAGCCCAGGAGGGGGTGTATTACTGCGCTGCTAGACAAGGGCACAGTGTGAGAGAGAGACAGATCTCTCATACATAAACCTCACACAGGGTACACAAACATTCGCTTCACCACACACACACAGACACACACAACAACCAGACTTTCCCCAGCCAACACCTGCCCTCACCTCGCCTACTCTCCACACTGTGTCTCTGTATCCGAATCTACCACCAATTTTGAAAGCCACCCAGTCCAGCCTCTTATAGAGAGTGTAGCTTCACTGAGACACTCCCTACCACAGCCCCACCTCGCCCTGAGGATGGGGGGAAGGGCCTTTCAGATGTGGAGGCGACACATTGGTGCCTGTATTTTGCCAGAGCTTCAGCCCACAATGACACAGTGAGAGAGGGAGAGAGACAGAGGTTAAGTGACGGGGAAAGATACAACCTTCGGGTAATTGGGGGAGAACTATCGAGCAATACACAGAAACAGAGAGTGAGAGAGACAACGAATATTTGTGAGGGGAAGAGTGATAGAAACATCAGATAGAGTGTAGATTATCCCAGTGTAATCCCAAATCTCAGACAACAATGTGTCTGTCCTTTCTCACTGTCTCTCTGATCTCCATCCTCTGGCCCTGTGAGTATCTCTCCACATGTCTCTATTACCCAGTGCATTAGATGCCCTTTTACCGACGTGAAAAGCGCTCGTTAAATATGTTGTTGTTGTTACCCGCAAACTCTCAAACCCACAGGGCTTTCATATGACTCCCCTCTCTCTGTCTCTGAGATGATCCCGCTTTGCGTCCGTCCATAATGCCAGGAAATCCCCAAGAAAATACATCCCAGATTCCCTCCCTGTCAACAGGTTCACATTGTTATGTTGTCTCTGCAGGTCTGTCACTGGCTGAGTTGGTGACTCAGTGGCCGGGGACAGTCACAGCCAGAGAGGGAGAGACTGTGACCTTGAGATGTTACCAGAATGAATCAGCCCTTGATAGAATGCTCTGGTACCTCCAACCCCACCAGGGAGGCCTCACATTGATAGGATATATCTATTACCCACCAACAAATTATGAGGAGGGTTTTAAATCTGGCTACAACATCACAAAGACAACAGACAAAAAGGATTCTTCCCTGGAGATCTCCATCAGCAACACAGCCCAGGAGGGGATGTATTACTGTGCTGCTAGACAAGGGCACAGTGTGAGAGAGAGACAGATCTCTCATACATAAACCTCACACAGGATATACAACGTTTCTGTTCACCACACACACACAATTCATGTTTTTCCCCCCCATCAACACCTGCCCTCAGTCTTCGCCAAATTCAAGCACATCAACACACACGATTGAGAGACAAGGGAGAACAAGAGGCTGTAGCTTAACTGAGACACCTCTCCTTCCTCCATATCTCAAGCCTCTCACTGGAGAGGCGATGCAGTCACTTCCGAAGTGATGCCAACACTTTATGTGATTGGTGGCTATACCCTGCCAGATGTTCATTCCACAGAGTCAAAGAGAGAGAGAGGAGTCTGTGTGTGTGTGTAAGAGGGCGAGTGTCTGAGCGAGATAGAGCTCGGCAAACTTTGCAAAGAGCAGAGTCAAGTTCAGAAAGCTAAATACAAACACAGAGTGTGGAAGATAAGAAAGAGTGTATGTGAGAGAGAAGGGGAAAACACAAGATCTGTGAAGATCCCAAATTTAATCTCAAGTCTCCACCAACGATGAGACTGTCCTTTCCCGTTGTCTCTCTGATTCCCATCCTCTGGCCCTGTGAGTATCTCTCCACATCTCTCAATTCCCCCTCAGGCTCCCAATTCCACTAAGATTTTGTAACATCCCCCATTCTCTCTGTCTGAGATGGTCCCAATCTTTGTTTGTGTGTACATGACTGTGTGTTTACGGGATTATGTGTTTAATCCCTGGAGTCAGACCAGCACATTCCCTGTGGACATGATGATGGATGTAATATTGTCTTTGCAGGTCTGTCACTGGCAGAGTTGGTGACTCAGTGGCCCGGGACAGTCACAGCAAAAGAGGGAGAGACAGTGATTTTGAAATGCTACCAGAATAATACAGCCCTCGGTACAATGCTCTGGTACCTCCAACCCCATCTGGGAGGCCTCAAATTAATTGGATATAGCCTTACTACAAGCCCAAATTATGAGAAAGATTTTCCAGCTGGCTTCAAAATCACAAAGACAAGTGACGACAAGGATTCCTCCCTGGAGATCTCCATCAGCAACACAACCCAGGAGGGGGTGTATTACTGTGCTGCTAGAGAAGGGCGCAGCGTGTGAGAGAGACAGATCTCTCATACATAAACCTCACACAGGGTACACAACCACTCTCTTCACCACAAACACAAACCAGTCTCTTCCCCCAACCAACACCTGCTCTCACTTTGTCAAAAACTAAAGACATCACCACAGACGATTGAGAGACAGAGAGAAAAAGAGGTTCAGGGACAGTGTAGACATGGCTCCATCTCACCTTCTCTCCACACTGTTCCCTCTGTCTCTGTTTCTCAAACATGGACCAATTTTGTGACCAACTGTTACCAGTCTATACCGTGGGGGAGGCTGTAGCTTCACTAAAACACCATCTCCCCAACCCCACATCTGCACCTCCCACCAATGTCCCACAGGGGGGCGGGGGAGAGGCACATTTCCTATCTGATGTCGATACTTGGTATCATTCATGGCTCTATTCTGCCAGTGCTTCATGAGATATAGAGAGAGATTGTTTGTGTGTCCGTGTGTAGTGCGACATTAAGAAGTGGCGTATGAATGTAAGAGAGAGAGAAAGAGAGAGAGAGAGGTGACAACCTGAGCTCTGGTGTGTGAATCGCAAGTGAAGAGTTGCCATCAGTAATCCCAAGTCTCTGCCAACAATGAGTCTGTCCTTTCTCACTGTCTCTCTGATCTCCATCCTCTGGCCATGTGAGTATCTCTCCACATCTCTCAATTGCCCTCAGGCTCCCAATTCCGACTGGGATTCTACGTCACCACCATTGCCTGAGCTAAATAATCACACTGTGTGTGAGATCGTGTGTGTTGGTGTGTGTGAGTGTATGTGTGTGTTCCCGGGAATCAGACCAGACCATTCCCTGTGGACAGGATGGAGAATGTTATTTTGTTTTTGCAGGTCTGCCAGTGGGAGCCTTGATGACTCAGTGGCCGGGGACAGTCACAGCCAGAGAGGGAGAGACTGTGACTTTGAGATGTTACCAGAACGACACAACCCATAGTACAATGCTCTGGTACCTCCAAACCCATCAGGGAGGCCTCACATTGATCGGATATGCCGTACTGGCAAACCCAAATTATGAGAAGGGTTTTGATACTGATTACAAAATTACACAGATTGGTGGCAACAAGGAATCCTCCCTGGAGATCTCCATCAGCAACACTACCCAGGAGGGGGTGTATTACTGTGCTGCTAGAGAAGGGCACAGCGTGAGAGAGAGGCAGATCTCTCATACATAAACCTCACACAGGATACACAATGTCTCAGTTTACCACACACACACAGAGACACACACACAAACCAGCCTTTTCCCCCACCAACACCTGCTCTCACTTTGCCAAAAATTAAAGACATCAACGTAGACGATTGAGAGACAGAGAGAAAAAGAGGTTCAGGGACACAGGACAGAAGGTGACATGATTCCATCTCACCTTCTCTCCATACTGTTCCCTCTGTCTCTGTAACTTTGACCAATTTTGTGACTGACTGTTACCAGTCTATACCCAGGGGGAGGCTGTAGCTTCACTAAAACACCACCTCCCCTCCCCCACATCTGAACCTCCCATTAATGTCCTATAGGTGGGCGGGGGAGGAGGCACATTTCCCAATTGGTGCCGTCACTTTTGTGTCATTGATGGCTTTATTCTGCCAGTGCTTTATTCCAAAGTGATGCAGATAGATAGTGTGTGTGTGTATGAGAGAGCGAGAGTCAAAGAAACCGAGCTAGACAACGTTTATGAGAGTAGGGAGTGCAGTTAGGAAAGTTACATACAAACACAGAGTGTGGGCGATAAGGAAAGAGAGAAGAAGGGAGAGAAACCTGAGCTCTAATGTGAAGATCCCAAGATTAATCTCAAGTCTCCACCAACGATGAGTCTGTCCTTTCTCACTGTCGCTCTGATCTCCATCCTCTGGCCCTGTGAGTATCGCTCCACATCTCTCAATTTTCCACAGGTTCCCAAATCCCTTGGGATATCCCAACATCCCCACTCTTTCTGAGATGATCCTACTCTGTGTCTGTGTATATGTCAGTGTGTGTGTGTGTCTTTGACCCTGTGTATCACACCAGGACACTCCCTGTGGACATGATGATGGATGTTACATTGTCTTTGCAGGTTTGTCACTGGCAGAGTTGGTGACTCAGTGGCCGCGGACAGTCACAGCCAGAGAGGGAGATAATGTGATTTTGGGATGTTACCAGAATGAGACAGCATATGAAAGAATGCTCTGGTACCTCCAACTCCATCAGGGAGGCCTCACATTGATCGGATATGCCTTCGTGTCAAACCCAACTTATGAGAAGGGTTTTGACGCTCATTACAAAATTACGCAGACTGGTGGCAACAAAGAATCCTCCCTGGAGATCTCCATCAGCAACACAGACCACGAGGGGGTGTATTACTGTGCTGCTAGACAAGGGCACAGCGTGAGAGAGAGACAGATCTCTCATACATAAACCTCACACAGGATACACAACTACTCTCTTCACCACAGACTCTTCCCCAACCAACACCTGCTCTCACTTTGTCAAAAACTAAAGACATCAACACAGGCGATTGAGAGACAGAGAGAATAAGAGGTTCAGGGACAGTGTAGACATGGCTCCATCTCACCTTCTCTCCACACTGTTCCCTCTGTCTCTGTTTCTGAAAAGTGGACCAATTTTGTGACCAACTGTTACCTGTCTATACCGTGGGGGAGGCTGTAGCTTCACTAAAACATCATCTCCCCAACCACACATCTGCACCTCCCACCAATGTCCCACAGGGGGGCGGGGGAGAGGCACATTTCCTATCTGGTGTCGATACTTGGTATTATTCATGGCTCTATTCTGCCAGTGCTTCATGAGATATAGAGATTGTGTGTGTGTGTGAGAGAGACAGCGAGAGACGCTTCAGTGCCATTGTTGCCTTTACTCTGCCAGAGCTTCATTCCATGTCCGCAGATAGAGAGGGGGGCTGTGGGGAGAGGGTTTGTGTGAGACAGTGAGAGGCAGCGTTGGCGTGACAGGGGGCAGTTGTTTCAATTAGGAAATAGGAACTGAGCCAGTGATATATAAAGTGTGGAGGTGAGAGAGACATTGTGGGAGAGATCGCTGAGCTCTGGTGTGAAGATCTCCAGGTGAATCTCAAATCTCCGCCAACAATGAGTCTGGCCTTTCTTGCTGTCTCTCTGACCTCCATCCTCTGGCCCTGTGAGTATCTCTCATCATTTTACTTTTTCCCTCAAACTCTCAAATCCATTTGGATTTCATATCACACCCCTCTCCTCTTGTCCGACATTATACCACATTTCTGTGTATAGGTTTGGAAACCCAGCATCTCTCCCAGGACATTCAGCCCAGATTCCCTGTCGGTGGGATCACATTGTTATGTTGTCTTTGCAGGTCTGTCACTGGCATAGTTGGTGACTCAGAGGCCGGGGACAGTCACAGCCACAGAGGGAGAGACTGTGACATTGACATGTCAGCACAATAATGCTGACCTTAATACAATGCTCTGGTACCTCCAACTCCATCAGGGAGGCCTCACATTAATGGGATACAGCAGGTACACAAAGCCAGAGTATGAGAAGGGATTTGAATCTGGCTACAGCTTTACACAGTCTAGTGACTACAAGAACTCCTCCCTGGAGATCTCCATTAGCAACACAACCCAGGAGGGGGTGTATTACTGTGCTGCTAGAGAAGGGCACAGTGTGAGAGAGAGACAGATCTCTCATACATAAACCTCACACAGGATATACAACGTTTCTGTTCACCACACACAAACTCCATGTGTTCCCCCCCACCAACACCTGCCCTCAGTCTTGGCCAAAAATCAAACATGACAACACAGACGATTGAGAGACAAGAGAGAAAAAGAGGTTCGGGGTCCAGAGAGGACAATAATAACAACAAAATTACATTTGTGTAGCGCCTTTCAAGTCAGGAGGTCATCCCACGGCAATGGACAGTTACAGCTTCAGGATATGGCTCCATCTCGACTACTCTCCAAACTCTTCTCTCTGTGTCTCTTGTGACCAACTGTTCCCAATCCACACCCTGGGAGAGGATGTAGCTGTAGGGGGGGAGAGGATGTTTCTGGGGGGGAGACAGCTGGCCAACTTCCGATCTGGTGCCGACACTGAATGCCATTGGTGCCTTTACTCTGCCAGAGATTCATTCCTCAGAGACACAGAGAGAGAATGAAATAGCGAGACAAACTTTGGGAGACAGGTCGCGTGTTATCCGGATAGATAGAACGTTAGTGCGACATTAAGAAGTGGCGTATGACTGTGAGAGAGAGAGTAAAATAGAGAGAAAAAGTGAGAGAGAGGGGACAACGTGAGCTCTGGTGTGAGAATCGCAAGGTTAATCTCAAATCTCTGCCAACAATGATTCTGTCCTTTCTCACTGTCTCTCTGATTTCCATCCTCTGGCCATGTGAGTATCTCTCCACATCTCTCAATTGCCCTCAGGCTCCCAATTCCCACTGGGATTCTACGTCACCACCATTGCCTGTCCGACATAATCCCGCTGTGTGTGAGAGTGTGGAGTCGTGTGTATTGGTGTGTGTGAGTGTATGTGTGTGATCCCGGGAATCAGACCAGACCATTCCCTGTGGACAGGATGGACAATGTTATTTTGTGTTTGCAGGTCTGTCAGTGGGAGCCTTGATGACTCAGTGGCCGGGGACAGTCACAGCCAGAGAGGGAGAGACTGTGACCTTGAGATGTTACCAGAACGACACAACCCATAATACAATGCTCTGGTACCTCCAACCCCATCATGGAGGCCTCACATTGATCGGGTATTTTTTTCGGTCAAAACCAAATTATGAGAAGGGTTTTCAATCTGGCTACAACATCACAAAGACAAGTGACGACAAGGATTCCTCCATGGAGATCTCCATCAGCAACACAGCCCAAGAGGGGGTGTATTACTGTGCTGCTAGAGAAGGGCACAGCATTAGAGAGAGACAGATCTCTCATACATAAACCTCACACAGGATACACAACCAATCTCTTCACCACAGACACAAACCAGTCTCTTCCTCAACCAACACCTGCTCTCACTTTGTCAAAAACTAAAAACATCAACCCAGATGATTGAGAGACAGAGAGAATAAGAGGTTCAGGGACAGTATAGACATAGCTCCATCTCACCTTCTCTCCACACTGATCCCTCTGTCTCTGTTTCTGAAACGTGGACAAATTTTATGACCAACTGTTACCTGTCTATAGCGTGGGGGAGGCTGTAGCTTCACTAAAACACCATCTCCCCAACCCCACATCTGCACCTCCCACCAATGTCCCACAGGGGGGGCGGGGGAGAGGCACATTTCCTATCTGGTGTCGATACTTGATATCATTCATGGCTCTATTCTGCCAGTGCTTCATTGCACAGAGATATAGAGAGAGATTGTGTGTGTGTGCGTGTGTAGTGCGACATTAAGAAGTATGAATGTGAGAGAGACAGTAAAAGAGAGAGAAAGAGAGAGAGAGGTGACAACGTGAGCTCTGGTGTGTGAATCGCAAGTGAAGAGTTGCCATCAGTAATCCCAAGTCTCTGCCAACAATGAGTCTGTCCTTTCTCACTGTCTCTCTGATCTCCATCCTCTGGCCATGTGAGTATCTCTCCACATCTCTCAATTGCCCTCAGGCTCCCAATTCCCACAGAACAGACCATTCCCTGTGGACAGGATGGACAATGTTATTTTGTGTTCGCAGGTCTGCCAGTGGGAGCCTTGATGACTCAGTGGCCGGGGACAGTCACAGCCAGAGAGGGAGAGACTGTGACTTTGAGATGTTACCAGAACGACACAACCCATAGTATAATGCTCTGGTACCTCCAACCCCATCAGGGAGGCCTCACATTGATCGGATATTTCTATGTGTCAAATCCAAATTATGAGAAGGGTTTTGATACTCACTACAAACTTATACAGATTGGTGGGAACAAGGATTGCTCCCTGGAGATCTCCATCAGCAACACTACCCAGGAAGGGGTGTATTACTGTGCTGCTAGAGAAGGGCACAGCGTGAGAGAGAGGCAGATCTCTCATACATAAACCTCACACAGGATACACAACATTTCTGTTCCCCACACACTAACACACACAATCACAGATACACACAAACCAGCCTTTCCGCCCCCAACACCTGCAATCTGTCTCTGCAAAAACTGAATACGTCAACACAGAGAATTCAGAGAGCGAGAGAGAAAGAAAGAAATTCGGGGAAAGAGTGAGCATTAACAACCACAGCAAAATTACACTTGTATTGCGCCTTTCACGTCAGGTGGATGTCCCAATGCATGGCTCCAACCAGCCTACACACTGATCCCTCCGTGCCTCTGTCTCTGAATCAATTGCCAATTTTGTGGCTCACTGATCCCACTCCATAATCTGGTGGAGGCTATAGCTTCACTGAGACACCTCCTCCCCTCCCCACCACAGCTCCACTTCCCCCTGGTGTGGGGGGAAGGGCCTTTTCCGATATGGTGACAACAAATTGGTGCCATTGTTTGCCTTTATTCTGCCAGAGCTTCAGCCCACAGTGGCAGAAAGAGAGTGTGAGAGAGAACAAGAGATTAAGTGACAGAGAAAGAGACAAGGTTTGGATGATTGGGGGAGTGACATCGAGAAACAAATAGAAACAGAGAGTGAGAGAGACAACGAACATTCGGGAGAGGGAGGGTGAGAGAAACCTCAGCTCCAGTGAAGAGTTTCCATCAGTAATCCCAAGTCTCTGCCAACAATGAGTCTGTCCTTTCTCACTGTCTCTCTGATCTCCATCCTTTGGCCTGTGAGTATCTCTCAACATATTTGTATTAACCAGTGCCTTGGAACATCCAATAAACGCTATATAAATATAATATGACCTGATAAACGCTATATAAATATAATTTTTATGTTGTTGTTGTTACCAGCAAACTCTCAAACCAACGGAGCTTTCATATCACTCCACTCTCTCTGTATCTGAGATGATCCCTCTTTGTGCCAGGAATTCCCAAAGAACATTCATCCCAGATTCCTTCCATGTCAGCGGGATCACATTGTTATGTTGTCACTGGCAGAGTTGGTGACTCAGTGGCCGGGGACAGTCGCAGCCAGAGAGGGAGAGACTGTGACATTGAGATATTACCAGAATGAATCAGCCCTTAGTACAATGCTCTGCAAACCTCCAACCCCATCAGGGAGGCCTCACATTAATTGGATATCTCGAGTACCCACCACCAAGGTATCATAGGTTCATAGAGTCATAGAATTTTACGGCACAAAAGGAGGCCATTCGGCCCATCTAGTCTGTGCTGGCTCTTTGAAAAGAGCGATTCAATCCCACTGCCCTGCCCGCTCCCCATAGCCTAATAGACCTGTTCTCCCTAAATAAAGATCTAATTCCCTTTTAAAAGTTGTTATCGAATCAGCCTCCACCACCTTTTCAGGCAATGCATTACAGATTCGAACAACTCGCTGAGTGAAAAAATTTATCCTCAGCTCCCCTCTACTTTGCCTTGAAACTATTTTAAATCTGTGACCACAAGTCACAGATTCGCCCACGAGTGGAAATAGTTTTTCTCTATTTGCCCTGTCGAAACCCCTCATGATCTTATAAACCTCTATTAGGTCTCCCCTCAATCTTCTCTGCTCCAGAGAGAATAACCCTAGCCTATCTAGCCTCTCCTCATAGCTGTAGTCCCTCAATCCTGGCACCATCCTAGTAAATCTTCTTTGTACCCTTTCCAATGTCTTCACATCCTTTCTGTAGTGTGGTGACCAGAATTGAACACAGTATTCCAGCTGAGGCCTCACCAAAGTCTTATAGAGGTTAGTCAGCACTTCCTAACTTTTGTACTCTATACCCCTATTTATAAAGCCTAGTATCCCATATGCCTTCTTAACAGCCTTGTCTACCTGTCCTGCCACCTTCAACGAGTCACTAACACAAATCCCCAGGTCTCTCTGTTCCTTCACACCATTTAAAATTGTACTATCTAGCCTATATTGCCTCCCTTCATTTCTTCTCCCAATAAGCATCACCTCACACTTCTCTGCATTAAACTTCATCTGCAATGTGTCTGCCCACTTTACCAATTTGTCTATATCCTCTTGCAGATGGCTACTATCCTCCTCACTATTTACTATTCTCCCTAACTTAGTGTCATCTGCAAACTTGGAAACTGTACTCCGTACACCCAAATCCAGATTATTGATGTAGATTACAAACAGCAATGGTCCCAAAACTGATCCCTGTGGCACACCACTGCTCACTTCCCTCCAGTCTGAAAAACAGCCGCTCACTACAACTGTCTGCGTTCTGTCTCGCAGCCAGTTGTGGATCCACGCTGCCACTGTCCCTTTTACGCCATGGGCCTTTAATTTCATAATAAGTCTCTCATGTGGCACTTTGTCAAATGCCTTTTGAAAGTCCATGTAAACTACATCAACTGCGCTACCATTATCCACCCATTCCGTTACCTCATCAAAAAATTCTATCAGATTTGTAAGGCAAGATTTGCCTTTAACAAATCCATGTTGACTGTCCTTTATTAGCCTATATCTTTCTAAGTGAAGATCTACCTTGTCCCTGATATGGACTCTAGAAGTTTGCCCACTACCGACGTTAGACTGACTGGTCTGTAGTTACCAGGCTTGTCCTTCTGCCCCTTTTTATACAAGGGAGTAACATTAGCTATCCTCCAGTCCTTCCTGTGTCCAAGGAAGATTGAAAGATCGTGGCCAGAGTCCCTGCTGTTTGCTCCCGTGCATCCCTTAGTAACCTAGGGTGCATCCCATCCGGACCAGGTGACTTATCCACCTTGAGCGACGTCAAACTTTTTAGAACTTTCTCTCTGGTTATAATTATTCTATCCATTTCTCCTACCCTCTCCTCTAATACCATGGCATTGGCTGTATCCTTTTCTTTTGTGAAGACAGAGGCGAAGTACTCATTCAGTACATCAGCCATGCCCTCTGCCTCCACAATGAGATTTCCTCCTAGGTCCCTAATTGGCCCCACCCTCTCCTTGACCAACCTTTTACTCTTAATATGTTGGTAAAAAACCTTAGGGTTCCCCTTAATCTTACTCGCTAATTGTTTTTCATGCAGTCTCTTTGCCCCTCTAACTTCCCTTTTTAGTTCTATCCTACACTTCCTATATTCTGCTTGGTTCCCTTCTGAATTTTGAGCCTGACACTTATCATAAGCCTCTTTTTTTTGTTTGATTTTGGCCCCGATTTCCTTAGTCATCCAGGGTGGTTTGGATGCCTTACATTTCACCTTTGTGGGGATGCTTTTGACCTGTGCCTGAACTATCTCCTCTTTGAACGCTGCCCACTGCTCGTTAGTTGTCTTACCTGCCAATTTTTCTTTCCAATCCACCTTGGCTAGGTCCCACCTCAACTCATTGAAATTAGCCCTTTTCCAGTTGAGTGTGCTCACCTGTGATCGTTCCTTATCCCTTTCCATAATTATTCTGAATCTAACGATATTGTGGTCACTATTCCCTAGATGCTCACCTACAGAAACCTGTTGAACTTGCCCTACCTCATTTCCCAAAACTAGATCCAGCAATGCTTCTTTCCTCGTTGGACTGGAAACATACTGATCAAGAAAGTTGTCCTGCACACACTTCAGGAATTCTTCTCCCTCCTTGCCCTTTACTCTACTATTCTGCCAGTCTATGTTGGGATAGTTGAAGTCACCAATTATCACTACTATTAGCTCTGCATTTCTCCGTGATACGCTTGCAGATCTGCTTGTCTATCTCCTCCCCACTATTTGGTGGTCTATAGTATACCCCTAACAGTGTAACTGCACCTTTTTTATTCCTCATTTCTAACCAGATAGATTCGGTTTTTAGTCCTTCTTCCACCTCGTTCCTTTCTAAGGCAGTCACTGAGTCCTTAACTAAAATTGCCACCCCGCCCCCTTTTCTCCCTTCTCTATCCCTCGTGAATATCAGGAGGGTTTTAAATCTGGATACAACATTGCAAAGACAACAGACAAAAAGCAATCCTACCTGTAGATCTCCATCAGAAACACAGCTCAACCAGCACATATACAAACCAGCCTTTCCTCCACTAACACCTGCCATCGGTCTTGGCCAAAAATTATACACATCAACACAGACGATTGAGAGACGAGAGAGAAAAAGAGGTTCAGGGACAGATAACATATGTGTCCATCTCATCTGCTCTGCACACTGTACCCTCTGTGTGGTTGTCTCTCTCTCTGTGTCCTCCCAACGGTTGTGTCCTCCTCCAAGCAGCTTTATAAATACAATTTTATTGTTGATTCTCTCAACCTGGGACCAATTTGGCAACTTGCTCAGTGCACACCATTGGGGGACGCTGTGGCTTCACTGAGACACCTCTCCTCCCGTCACATGTCATACCTGGCACCAATGTGACACTGTGGGGTGGGGTGAGAGGTGAGACACTCACTGCTGATGTTCTACAGACACTTCAGTGCCATTATTGGCTTTACTCTGCCAGATTTTCATTCCACAGAGACAGAAAGAGAGAGAGGTGGGGGGGGGGGGGGGGGGGAGTGGAGGGATGAGACAGTGAGAGGCATGGTTGTGTGACAGGGGGAGTGGTATCAATGAGGAAATAGGAAGTGAGTCAGTGAGAAATCAAGTGTGTATGTGTGAGAAAGAGTGTGTGGGAGAGATACCTGAGCTCTGGTGTGAAGAACCAAAGTTTAATCTCAAGTCTCTGCCCAACAATGAGACTTTCCTTTCTCACTGTCTCTCTGATCTCCATCCTCTGGCCCTGTGAGTATCTCTGAACATCTCTCAATTCCCCTTCAAGCTCCCAATTCCACTGGGGTTTCATAACATCCCCCACTTTCTCTGTCTGAGATTACCCTAATCTGTGTTTGTGTCTGTGTGTGTGTGTATGTGTGTGATCCCGGGAATCAGACCAGGTTATTCCCTGTGGGCAGGATGATGGATGTTACATTGTCTTTGCAGGTCTGTCACTGGCAGAGTTGCTGACTCAGTGGCCGGGGACAGTCACAGCCAGAGAGGGAGAGACTGTGACCTTGAGATGTTACCAGAATGAATCCGCCCTTGATACAATGCTCTGGTACATCCAACCCCATCAGGGAGGCCTCACATTGATAGGATATGCCTTACTGTCAAACCCAAATTATGAGAAAGAATTTCAATCTGGCTACAACATCACACAGACGGATAACAAGAAGGATTCCTCCCTGAAGATCTCCATCAGCAACACAGACCAGGAGGGGGTGTATTACTGCGCTGCTAGAGAAGGGCACAGCGTGAGAGAGAGGCAGATCTCTCATACATAAACCTCACACAGGGTACACAACGACTCCCTTCACCACACACACCTGGCCTCAGTCTCTGCATAAATTAACACATCAACACAGGACCATGGAGAGAGATAGAAAAAAAATGATCCAGATCCAGAGTAGACACGGCTCCATCTCGCCTTCTCTTCACACTCTTTACTCACCAGAGCTTCAGTATACAGAGAAACACAGGGAACCAGAGAGTGTGAGCACGAGAGAGAGATGCAGAGAGAGACTATGTTCGGATGACAGAGGGTGGGCTATCGATAAAGAAATAGGAAGTGAATCAGTGAAACATAGAGAGAGTTTCAGAGTGAGGGAGGGAGAGAAACCTGAGCTCTGGTGTGAAGATTCCACGGATAATCTCAAGTCTCTGACCAACAATGAGTCTGTCCATTCTCACTGTGTCTCTCATCTCCATCCTCTGGCCTTGTGGGTATCTCTCCACATCTCTTCTCTCTATTCCCCTCAGTCTCCCAAATCCCTTAGGATATTAGAACATCCAATTCGCACTGCCTGAGATAACCTAATCTGTGTCTGTGTCTATGTCAAGTGTATTTACATTTATGTGCGTGTGTGTGATCGTGGGAATCAGACCAGGACCTTCCCTGTGGGCAGGATGATGTATGTTACATTGTCTTTGCAGGTCTGTCACTGGCAGAGTTGGTGACTCAGTGGCCGGGGACAGTCACAGCCAGAGATGGAGAGGAGAGTCTGTGACTTTGAGATGTTTCCAGAATGAATCAGCCCTTGATACAAGGCTGTGTACCTCCAACCCCACCAGTTAGGTCAGAAGATCAGCCTTGATCTGATCAGAAGTCAGTGCAGGCTCAAGGGGCCAAATGGCCTCCTGCTCCTAATTCTTGGTTCTTATCAACACGGACAATTCAGAGACAGAGAGTAAAAGATTTCCAGGGATCGACTAGAGATGTCTCCATCTCGCCTTCTCTCCACACTGTTCCCTTTGCCTCTGTCTCTGAATCCTTGACCAATTATATGACCTTCTGTTCTCAGTCCACACCTTGGGGGAGGCTGTAGCATCATCAACAGACCTCCGCTCACCCACATCTGCTCCTCTCACCAATGTCCCACAGGGGGCGTGGAGTGGGGGAGAGGCACATTTCCTATGTGATAACAACATCTTAGTGTCATTGGTGCCTTTATTCTCCCAGTGCTTCATTCCACAGAGAAACAGAAAGAGATTGCGTATGTGTGAGAGAGCGAGGGTGAGAGAGAGAGAGAGACCCAGCTAGACAACATTGTAATTTCGTTGTTGTGGTTGTTTCTGAGAGAAGGGAGTGAAGTTAAGAAAGTTCAATACAAAGACAGAGTGTGGGCGATAAGGAAAGAGTGTCTGTGAGAGAGAAGAAGGGAGAGAAACCTGAGCTCTGACGTGACGATCCCATAGTTAATCTCAAGTCTCTGCCAACAATGAGTCTGTCCTTTCTCACTGTCTCTCTGATCTCCATTCTGTGGCCCTGTGAGTATCTCGCTACATCTCTCAATTCTCCACAGATTCCCAATTCCCTTTGGATATCATAACATCCCCCACTATCTGAGGTATAGTGTTAGTGTCCATGTGAGTGAATGTGTGTGTGTGTCTGTTATCCCGGAAATCAAACCAGGACATTCCCTATGGGAAGGATGGAAATGATACACTTTCTTTGCAGGTCTGTCAGTGGGAGCCTTGATGACTCAGTGGCCGGGGACAGTCACAGCCAGAGAGGGAGAGAGAGTGACTTTGAGGTGTTACCAGAATGACACAGCCCTTACTACAATGCTCTGGTACATCCAGTCACATCAGGGAGGCCTCACATTGATCGGTTATTTCTATCGATCAAACCCAAATTATGAGGAGGGTTTTCAATCTGGCTACAACATCACAAAGACAACTGACGACAAGGATTCCTCCCTGGAGATCTCCATCAGGAACACAGCCCAGGAGGGGGTGTATTACTGTGCTGCTAGAGAAGGGCACAGCGTGAGAGAGAGACAGATCTCTCATACATAAACCTCACACAGGGTACACAATGACTCTCTTCACCACACACACACACACACCACAATAAGTCTTTCCCCCGCCAACACCTGTCATCACCTCGTCTACTCTCCACACTTTTCTTCCTCTGTCATTGTATATCAATCTTCTAACCCATCCAGTCCATGCTCTTATAGAGAATGTAGCTTCACTAGGATGCCACCCTCCCCTCCCCACCCCATCTCCTCCTCCCCCTGGGGTTGGGGGAAGGGCCTTTCCCATGTGGTGACATATACTTTGCTGCCATTGGAGCCTTTATTCTGCCGGAGCTTCAGCCCACAGTGACAAAGACACAGAGAGTGAGAGAGAACAAGCGATTAAGTGACAGAGAAAGAGACAACGTTTGGAATGATTGGGGGAGTGACATCGAGAAATAAATAGAAACAGAGAGTGAGAGAGAAAAAGCGCATTTGGGAGAGAGGGTGAGAGAAACCTTAGCTCCGGTGAAGAGTTTCCATCAGTAATCCCAAGTCTCTGCCAACAATGTGTCTGTCCTTTCTCAATGTCTCGCTGATCTCCATCCTCTGGCCCTGTGAGTATCTCTCAACATCTCTCCATTAAGACGACCTCCCAATGTGAAAAGCACGATACAAATGTGTTGTTGTTACCATAAAACCCACAGGGCTTTCATATCACTCCCCGCTCTCTCTGTATCTGAGAGGATCCCTCTTTGTGTGTGTCTATAATGCCAGGAATCCCCAAAGAAAATTCATCCCAGATTCCCTCCCTGTAAGTGGGATCACGTTGTTATGTTGTCTTTGCAGGTCTGTCACCGGCAGAGTTGGTGACTCAGTGGCCAGGGACAGTCACAGCCAGAGAGGGAGACACTGTGACCTTGAGATGTTACCAGAATGAGACAACCCTTGATACAATGCTCTGGTACATCCAACCCCACCAGGGAGGCCTCACATTGATCGGATATAACCGTTTACCACCAACAACTTATGAGGAGGGTTTTAAATCTGGCTACAACATCACAAAGACAAGTGACAAGGATTCCTCCCTGGAGATCTCCATCAGCAACACAGCCCAGGAGGGGGTGTATTTCTGTGCTGCTAGAGAAGGGCACAGTGTGAGAGTGAGGCAGATCTCTCATACATAAACCTCACACAGGGTACACAAACACTCTCTTCACCACACACACACACACACACACACTCACGGATACACACAAACCAGCCTTTCCCACCATCAACACCTGTGCTCACATTGTCAAGAAATTAACATCAACACAGACGATTGAGAGACAGAGAGGAAAAGAGAGTAGACATGGTTCCATCTCGCCTCCTCTCCACACTGTTCCCTCTGTCTCTGTTTCTGAATCATTGACATATTTTGTGACTTACTGTTCGCAGTCCATAACCTGGGGGAGGCTGCAGCTTCACGAACGCACCTCCCCTCACCCAAATCTGCACCTCCCACCAATGTCCCACAGGGGGGCGGGGGAGAGGCACATTTTCTATGTGGTGTCGACACTTTGGTGTCATTGATGGCTTTATTCTTTCTGTGCTTCATTCCACAGAGATACAAAAGAGATCGTTTGTGTGCGTGTGCATCAGACAGCGAGAGTGTGAGAGAGAGAGACCGAGCTAGACAACATTTTTGAGAGAAGAGAGTGAAGTCAAGAAAGTAAAATACAAAGACAGAGTGTGGGCGATAAGGAAAGACCATATGTAGGAGAGAAGAAGGGAGAGAAACCTGAGCTCCGGTGTGAAGATCCCAAAGTTAATCTCAAGTCTCTGCCAACAATGAGTCTGTCTATTCTCACTGTCTCTCTGATCTCCATCCTCTGGCCCTGTGAGTATCTCTTCACATCTCCCAATTCTCCACAGGTTCCCAAATGCCTTGGGATATCATGCGATCCTCCACTTTTCGTGTCTGAAATGAACCTAATCTGTGTCTGTGGAAAGTCAATCCAAATCAATCAATCAATCAATCAAAACTTACATTTATATAGCGCCTTTCACGTCAGGAGGGTGTCCCAGTGTATGTGTGTTTGTGTCTGTGTGTGTGTGTCTGTGATCCCGGGAATCAGACCAGGACATTCTCTGAGGGCAGGATGATGGATGTTACATTGTCTTTGCAGGTCTGTCCCTGGCAAAGTTGGTGACTCAGAGGCCGGGGACAGTCACAGCCAGAGAGGGAGAGACTGTGACTTTCAGGTGTCACCACGATGATACGAACCTGTTTACAATGCTCTGGTACCTCCAACTCCATCAGGGAGGACTCACATTGATTGGATATATCCGTGATTCAAACCCGAAGAATGAGATAGAATTTATATCTGGCTATAACATTACACAGACTGATGAGAACAAGAAGTCCTCCCTGGAGATCTCCATCAGGAACACAGCCCAGGAGGGGGTGTATTACTGTGCTGCTAGACAAGGGCACAGCGTGTGAGAGAGACAGATCTCTCATACATAAACCTCACGCAGGATACACAAACATTCACCACACACACACAATCACACACAACAACCAGACTTTCCCCAGCCAACACCTGCCCTCACCTCGCCTACTCGACACACTGTTCTTTCTGTGTCTCTGTATCTGAATCTACCACCAATTTTGTAAGCCACCCAGTCCAGCCTCTTATAGAGAGTGTAGCTTCACTGAGACACTCCCTACCACAGCCCCACCTCCCCCTGAGGATGGGGGGAAGGGCCTTTCAGATGTGGGGACGACACGTTGCTGCCTGTATTTTGCCAGAGCTTCAGCCCACAATGACACAGTGAGAGAGGGAGAGAGACAGAGGTTAAGTGACAGGGAAAGATACAACCTTCGGGTAATTGGGGGAGAACCATCGAGAAATACACAGAAACAGAGAGTGAGAGAGACAACGAATATTTGTGAGGGCAAGAGTGATAGAAACATCAGATAGAGTGTAGATTATCCCAGTGTAATCCCAAATCTCAGACAACAATGTGTCTGTCCTTTCTCACTGTCTCTCTGATCTCCATCCTCTGGCCCTGTGAGTATCTCTCCACATGTCTCTATTACCCAGTGCATTAGATGCCCTTTTCCCGACGTGAAAAGCGCTCGTCAAATATGTTGTTGTTGTTACCCACAAACTCTCAAACCCACAGGGCTTTCATATGACTCCCCTGTCTCTGTCTCTGAGAGGATCCCGCTTTGTGTCCGTCCATAATGCCACGAAATCCCCAAGAAAATTCATCCCAGATTCCCTCCCTGTCAACAGGTTCACATTGTTATGTTGTCTCTGCAGGTCTGTCACTGGCTGAGTTGGTGACTCAGTGGCCGGGGACAGTCACAGCCAGAGAGGGAGAGACTGTGACCTTGAGATGTTACCAGAATGAATCAGCCCTTGATAGAATGCTCTGGTACCTCCAACCCCACCAGGGAGGCCTCACATTGATAGGATATCTCTATTACCCACCAACAATTTATGAGGAGGGTTTTAAATCTGGCTACAACATCACAAAGACAACAGACAAAAAGGATTCTTCCCTGGAGATCTCCATCAGCAACACAGCCCAGGAGGGGGTGTATTACTGTGCTGCTAGAGAAGGGCACAGTGTGAGAGAGAGACAGATCTCTCATACATAAACCTCACACAGGATACACGACGTTTCTGTTCACCACACACACACAATTCATATTTTTCCCCCCCATCAACACCTGCCCTCAGTCTTCGCCAAATTCAAGCACATCAACACACACGATTGAGAGACAAGGGAGAACAAGAGGCTGTAGCTTTACTGAGACACCTCTCCTTCCGCCATATCTCAAGCCTCTCACTGGAGAGGCGATGCAGTCACTTCCAAAGTGATGCCAACACTTTATGTGATTGGTGGCTTTACCCTGCCAGAGGTTCATTCCACAGAGTCAAAGAGAGAGAGAGGAGTGTGTGTGTGTGTGTATAAGAGGGCGAGATAGAGCTCGGCAAACTTTGCAAAGAGCAGAGTCAAGTTCAGAAAGCTGAATACAAACACAGAGTGTGGAAGATAAGAAAGAGTGTATGTGAGAGAGAAGACGGGGAAAACACAAGCTCTGTGAAGATCCCAAATTTAATCTCAAGTCTCCACCAACGATGAGACTGTCCTTTCCCGTTGTCTCTCTGATTCCCATCCTCTGGCCCTGTGAGTATCTCTCCACATCTCTCAATTCCCACTCAGGCTCCCAATTCCACTAAGATTTTGTAACATCCCCCATTCTCTCTGTCTGAGATGGTCCCAATCTTTGTTTGTGTGTACGTGACTGTGTGTGTACGGGAGTATGTGTTTAATCCCTGGAGTCAGACCAGCACATTCCCTGTGGACATGATGATGGATGTAATATTGTCTGTGCAGGTCTGTCACTGGCAGAATTGGTGACACAGTGGCCGGGGACAGTCACAGCAAAAGAGGGAGAGACAGTGACTTTGAGATGCTACCAGAATAATACAGCCCTCGGTACAATGCTCTGGTACCTCCAACCCCATCTGGGAGGCCTCAAATTAATTGGATATAGCATAACCACAAGCCCAAATTATGAGAAAGATTTTCAATCTGGCTTCAAAATCACAAAGACAAGTGATGACAAGGATTCCTCCCTGGAGATCTCCATCAGCAACACAACCCAGGAGGGGGTGTATTACTGTGCTGCTAGAGAAGGGCACAGCGTGAGAGAGAGACACATCTCTCGTGCATAAACCTCACACAGGATACACAACTACTCTCTTCACCACAGACACAAACCAGTCTCTTCCCCCAAGCAACACCTGCTCTCACTTTGTCAAAAACTAAAGACATCAACACAGACGATTGAGAGACAGAGAGAATAAGAGGTTCAGGGACAGTGTAGACATGGCTCCATCTCACCTTCTCTCCACACTGTTCCCTCTATCTCTGTTTCTGAAACGTGGACCAATTTTGTGACCAACTGTTACCAGTCTATACCCTGGGGGAGGCTGTAGCTTCACTAAAACACCACCTCCCCTCCCCCACCTCTTAACCTCCAATTAATATGTCCTATAGGTGGGCGGGGGAGGAGGCACATTTTCCAATTGGTGCCGTCGCATTTGTGTCATTGATGGCTTTATTCTGCCAGTGCTTTATTCCAAAGTGATGCAGATAGATAGTGTGTGTGTATGAGAGAGCGAGAGTCAAAGAAACCGAGCTAGACAAAGTTTCTGAGAGTAGGGAGTGCGGTTAGGAAAGTTACATACAAAGACAGAGTGTGGGCGATAAGGAAAGAGAGAAGAAGGGAGAGAAACCTGAGCTCTAATGTGAAGATCCCAAGATTAGTCTCAAGTCTCCGCCAACGATGACTCTGTCCTTTCTCACTGTCTCTCTGATCTCCATCCTCTGGCCCTGTGAGTATCGCTCCACATCTCTCAATTTTCCACAGTTTCCCAAATCCCTTGGGATATCCCAACATCCCCACTCTTTCTGAGATGATCCTACTCTGTGTCTGTGTATATGTCAGTGTGTGTGTGTGTCTTTGACCCTGTGTATCACACCAGGACACTCCCTGTGGGCATGATGTTGGATGTTACATTGTCTTTGCAGGTCTGTCACTGGCAGAGTTGGTGACTCAGTGGCCGCGGACAGTCACAGCCAGAGAGGGAGATAATGTGACTTTGGGATGTTACCAGAATGAGACAGCATATGATAGAATGCTCTGGTACCTCCAACTCCATCAGGGAGGCCTCACATTGATCGGATATGCCTTCGTGTCAAACCCAACTTATGAGAAGGGTTTTGATGCTCATTACAAAATTACGCAGACTAATGACAACAAAGAATCCTCCCTGGAGATGTCCATCAGCAACACAGACCATGAGGGGGTGTATTACTGTGCTGCTAGACAAGGGCACAGCGTGAGAGAGAGACAGATCTCTCATACATAAACCTCACACAGGATACACAACTACTCTCTTCACCACAGACTCTTCCCCAACCAACACCTGCTCTCACTTTGTCAAAAACTAAAGACATCAACACAGGCGATTGAGAGACAGAGAGAATAAGAGGTTCAGTGAGAGTGTAGACATGGCTCCATCTCACCTTCTCTCCACACTGTTCCCTCTGTCTCTGTTTCTGAAAAGTGGACCAATTTTGTGACCAACTGTTACCAGTCTATACCGTGGGGGAGGCTGTAGCTCCACTAAAACACCATCTCCCCAACCACACATCTGCACTTCCCACCAATGACCCACAGGCGGGCGGGGGAGAGGCATATTTCCTATCTGGTGTCGATACTTGGTATTATTCATGGCCCTATTCTGCCAGTGCTTCATGAGGGATGAAGAGGGATTGTGTGTGTGTGTGTGTGAGAGAGAGAGCGAGAGTGGTAGAGAGAGACCGAGCAAGACAGAATTTCTGAGAGAAGAGAGTGAAGTTAAGAAAGTTAAATATAATACTCGCTGCACTATCTGTGTCTCTCACTCTCTGGGACCTTCCGACGTTGTGTCCTCCCAAGATGCTCTATAAATATCATTTTGTTGTCATTGTTAAGTCTCTGAATTTTAGACCAATTTGGCCACCTGCTGTTCTCAGTCCATACCATTGGGGACGCTGTAGCTTCACTAAGTCACCCCCCCATCCCCCACATATACCTCCCACCAATGTGACACTGCGAGGGTGGGGTGAGGGGCAGGATTCCCACATCTGATGTTCTGCAGACGCTTCAGTGCCATTGTTGCCTTTACTCTGCCAGAGCTTCATTCCACGGACGCAGATAGAGAGGGGGCCTGTGGGGAGAGGGTTTGTGTGAGACAGTGAGAGGCAGTGTTGGCGTGACAGGGGGCAGTTGTTTCAATTAGGAAATAGGAACTGAGCCAGTGAGATATAAAGTGTGGAGGCGAGAGAGAGATTGTGGGAGAGATAGCTGAGCTCTGGTGTGAAGATCTCCAGGTGAATCTCAAATCTCCGCCAACAATGAGTCTGGCCTTTCTTGCTGTCTCTCTGACCTCCATCCTCTGGCCCTGTGAGTATCTCTCATCATTTTACTTTTTCCCTCAAAGTCTCAAATCCACAGGGATTTCATATCACACCCCTCTCCTCGTGTCCGACATTATACCACATTTCTGTGTATAGGTTTGGAAACCCAGCATCTCTCCCAGGACATTCAGCCCAGATTCCCTGTCGGCGGGATCACATTGTTATGTTGTCTTTGCAGGTCTGTCACTGGCAGAGTTGGTGACACAGAGGCCGGGGACAGTCACAGCCAGAGAGGGAGAGACTGTGACATTGACATGTCAGCACAATAATGCTGCCCTTGTTATGATGCTCTGGTACCTCCAACTCCATCAGGGAGGCCTCACATTAATGGGATACAGCAGTTACAGAGAGCCAAAGTATGAGAAGGGATTTGAATCTGGCTACCGCTATACACAGTCTAGTGACTACAAGAACTCCTCACTGGAGATCTCCATTAGCAACACAACCCAGGAGGGGGTGTATTACTGTGCTGCTAAAGATAAGCACAGTGTGACAGAGAGACAGATCTCTCATACATAAACCTCACACAGGATACACAACGTTTCTGTTCACCACACACACACTTCATGTGTTCCCCCCCACCAACACCTGCCCTCAGTCTTGGCCAAAAATCAAACATGACAACACAGACGATTCAGAGACAAGAGAGAAAAAGAAGTTCGGGGTCCAGAGAGGACAATAATAACAACAAAATTACATTTGTGTAGCGCCTTTCAAGTCAGGAGGTCATCCCACGGCAATGGACAGTTACAGCTTCAGGATATGGCTCCATCTCGACTACTCTCCAAACTCTTCTCTCTGTGTCTCTGTCTCCGAGTCTGGGACCAATCTTGTGACCAACTGTTCCCAATCCACACCCTGGGAGAGGATGTAGCTCTACGGGGGAGAGGATGTTGGGGTGGGGGGGGAGACAGCTGGCCAACTTCCGATCTGGTGCCGACACTGAATGCCATTGATGCCTTTACTCTGCCAGAGATTCATTCCTCAGAGACACAGAGAGAGAATGAAATAGCGAGACAAACTTTGGGAGACAGGTCGCGTGTTATCCGGTTAGATAGAACGTTAGTGCGACATTAAGAAGTGGCGTATGACTGTGAGAGAGAGAGAGTAAAAGAGAGAGAGAGGGGGACAAAGTGACCTCTGGTGTGAGAATCACAAGGTTAATCTCAAGTCTCTGCCAACAATGATTCTGCCCTTTCTCACTGTCTCTCTGATCTCCATCCTCTGGCCATGTGAGTATCTCTCCACACCTCTCAATTGTCCTCAGGCTCCCAATTCCCACTGGGATTCTACGTCACCACCATTGCCTGAGCTAAATAATCCCACTGTGTGTGAGAGTGTGGAGTCGTGTGTGTTGGTGTGTGTGAGTGTATGTGTGTGATCCCGGGAATCAGACCAGACCATTCCCTGTGGACAGGATGGAGAATGTTATTTTGTGTTTGCAGGTCTGTCAGTGGGAGCCTTGATGACTCAGTGGCCGGGGACAGTCACAGCCAGAGAGGGAGAGACTGTGACTTTGAGATGTTACCAGAATGACACAACCCATAATACAATGCTCTGGTACCTCCAACCCCATCATGGAGGCCTCACATTGATCGGGTATTTTTTTCGGTCAAAACCAAATTATGAGAAGGGTTTTCAATCTGGCTACAACATCACAAAGACAAGTGACGACAAGGATTCCTCCCTGGAGATCTCCATCAGCAACACAGCCCAGGAGGGGGTGTATTACTGTGCTGCTAGACAAGGGCACAGCGTGAGAGAGACACAGATCTCTCATACATAAACCTCACACAGGATACACAACCAATCTCTTCACCACAGACACAAACCAGTCTCTTCCTCAACCAACACCTGCTCTCACTTTGTCAAAAACTAAAAACATCAACACAGATGATTGAGAGACAGAGAGAATAAGAGGTTCAGGGACAGTATAGACATAGCTCCATCTCACCTTCTCTCCACACTGTTCCCTCTGTCTCTGTTTCTGAAACGTGGACAAATTTTATGACCAACTGTTACCTGTCTATAGCGTGGGGGAGGCTGTAGCTTCACTAAAACACCATCTCCCCAACCCCACATCTGCACCTCCCACCAATGTCCCACAGGGGGGGCGGGGGAGAGGCACATTTCCTATGTGGTGTCGATACTTGATATCATTCATGGCTCTATTCTGCCAGTGCTTCATTGCACAGAGATATAGAGAGAGATTGTGTGTGTGTGCGTGTGTAGTGCGACATTAAGAAGTGGCGTATGAATGTGAGAGAGACAGTAAAAGAGAGATAAAGAGAGAGAGAGGTGACAACGTGAGCTCTGGTGTGTGAATCGCAAGTGAAGAGTTGCCATCAGTAATCCCAAGTCTCTGCCAACAATGAGTCTGTCCTTTCTCACTGTCTCTCTGATCTCCATCCTCTGGCCATGTGAGTATCTCTCCACATCTCTCAATTGCCCTCAGGCTCCCAATTCCCACAGAACAGACCATTCCCTGTGGACAGGATGGACAATGTTATTTTGTGTTCGCAGGTCTGCCAGTGGGAGCCTTGATGACTCAGTGGCCGGGGACAGTCACAGCCAGAGAGGGAGAGACTGTGACTTTGAGATGTTACCAGAATGACACAACCCATTCTACAATGCTCTGGTACCTCCAACCCCATCAGGGAGGCCTCACATTGATCGGATATTTCTATGCGTCAAATCCAACTTATGAGAAGGGTTTTGATAATCACTACAAACTTACACAGATTGGTGGGAACAAGGATTGCTCCCTGGAGATCTCCATTAGCAACACTACCCAGGAGGGGGTGTATTACTGTGCTGCTAGAGAAGGGCACAGCGTGAGAGAGAGACAGATCTCTCATACATAAACCTCACACAGGATACACAACATTTCTGTTCCCCACACACAAACACACACACACAGACACACAAACCAGCCTTTCCGCCCCCAACACCTGCAATCTGTCTCTGCAAAAACTGAATACGTCAACACAGACAATTCAGAGAGCGAGAGAGAAAGAAAGAAATTCGGGGAAAGAGTGAGCATTAACAACAACAGCAAAATTACACTTGTATTGCGCCTTTCACGTCAGGTGGATGTCCCAATGCATGGCTCCAACCAGCCTACTCTCCACACTGATCCCTCCGTGCCTCTGTCTCTGAATCTATTGCCAATTTTGTGGCTCACTGATCCCACTCCATAACCTGGTGGAGGCTATAGCTTCACTGAGACACCTCCTCCCCTCCCCACCACAGCTCCACTTCCCCCTGGTGTGGGGGGAAGGGCCTTTTCCGATATGGTGACAACAAATTGGTGCCATTGTTTGCCTTTATTCTGCCAGAGCTTCAGCCCACAGTGGCAGAAAGAGAGTGTGAGAGAGAACAAGAGATTAAGTGACAGAGAAAGAGACAAGGTTTGGATGATTGGGGGAGTGACATCGAGAAACAAATAGAAACAGAGAGTGAGAGAGACAACGAACATTCGGGAGAGGGAGGGTGAGAGAAACCTCAGCTCCAGTGAAGAGTTTCCATCAGTAATCCCAAGTCTCTGCCAACAATGAGTCTGTCCTTTCTCACTGTCTCTCTGATCTCCATCCTTTGGCCTGTGAGTATCTCTCAACATATTTGTATTAACCAGTGCCTTGGAACACCCAATAAACGCGATATAAATATAATATGACCTGATAAACGCTATATAAATATAATTTTTATGTTGTTGTTACCAGCAAACTCTCAAACCAACGGAGCTTTCATATCACTCCCCTCTCTCTGTATCTGAGATGATCCCTCTTTGTGCCAGGAATTCCCAAAGAACATTCATCCCAGATTCCTTCCATGTCAGCGGGATCACATTGTTATGTTGTCACTGGCAGAGTTGGTGACTCAGTGGCCGGGGACAGTCGCAGCCAGAGAGGGAGAGACTGTGACATTGAGATATTACCAGAATGAATCAGCCCTTAGTACAATGCTCTGCAAACCTCCAACCCCATGAGGGAGGCCTCACATTAATTGGATATCTCGAGTACCCACCACCAAGGTATCATAGATTCATAGAGTCATAGAATTTTACGGCACAAAAGGAGGCCATTCGGCCCATCTAGTCTGTGCCGGCTCTTTGAAAAGAGCGATTCAATCCCACTGCCCTGCCCGCTCCCCATAGCCTAATAGACCTGTTCTCCCTAAATAAAGATCTAATTCCCTTTTAAAAGTTGTTATCGAATCAGACTCCACCACCTTTTCAGGCAATGCATTACAGATTCGAACAACTCGCTGAGTGTAAAAATTTCTCCTCAGCTCCCCTCTACTGCGCCTTGAAACTATTTTAAATCTGTGACCACAAGTCACAGATTCGCCCACGAGTGGAAATAGTTTTTCTCTATTTGCCCTGTCGAAACCCCTCATGATCTTATAAACCTCTATTAGGTCTCCCCTCAATCTTCTCTGCTCCAGAGAGAATAACCCTAGCCTATCTAGCCTCTCCTCATACCTGTAGTCCTCAATCCTGGCACCATCCTAGTAAATCTTCTTTGTACCCTTTCCAATGTCTTCACATCCTTTCTGCAGTGTGGTGACCAGAATTGAACACAGTATTCCAGCTGAGGCCTCACCAAAGTCTTATAGAGGTTAGTCAGCAGTTCCTAACTTTTGTACTCTATACCCCTATTTATAAAGCCTAGTATCCCATATGCCTTCTTAACAGCCTTGTCTACCTGTCCTGCTACCTTCAACGAGTCACTAACACAAATCCCCAGGTCTCTCTGTTCCTTCACACCATTTAAAATTGTACTATCTAGCCTATATTGCCTCCCTTCATTTCTTCTCCCAATAAGCATCACCTCACACTTCTCTGCATTAAACTTCATCTGCCATGTGTCTGCCCACTTTACCAATTTGTCTATATCCTCTTGCAGATGGCTACTATCCTCCTCACTATTTACTATTCTCCCTAACTTAGTGTCATCTGCAAACTTGGAAACTGTACTCCGTACACCCAAGTCCAGATTATTGATGTAGATTACAAACAGCAATGGTCCCAAAACTGATCCCTGTGGCACACCACTGCTCACTTCCCTCCAGTCTGAAAAACAGCCGCTCACTACAACTGTCTGCTTTCTGTCTCGCAGCCAGTTGTGGATCCACGCTGCCACTGTCCCTTTTACGCCATGGGCCTTTAATTTCCTAATAAGTCTCTCATGTGGCACTTTGTCAAATGCCTTTTGAAAGTCCATGTAAACTACATCAACTGCGCTACCATTATCCACCCATTCCGTTACCTCATCAAAAAATTCTATCAGATTTGTAAGGCAAGATTTGCCTTTAACAAATCCATGTTGACTGTCCTTTATTAGCCTATATCTTTCTAAGTGAAGATCTACCTTGTCCCTGATATGGACTCTAGAAGTTTGCCCACAACCGACGTTAGACTGACTGGTCTGTAGTTACCAGGCTTGTCCTTCTGCCCCTTTTTATACAAGGGAGTAACATTAGCTATCCTCCAGTCCTCTGGCACGACCCCTGTGTCCAAGGAAGATTGAAAGATCGTGGCCAGAGTCCCTGCTATTTGCTCCCGTGCCTCACTTAGTAACCTAGGGTGCATCCCATCCGGACCAGGTGACTTATCCACCTTGAGCAACGTCAAACTTTTTAGAACTTTCTCTCTGGTTATAATTATTCTATCCATTTCTCCTACCCTCTCCTCCAATACCATGGCATTGGCTGTATCCTTTTCTTTTGTGAAGACAGAGGCGAAGTACTCATTCAGTACATCAGCCATGCCCTCTGCCTCCACAGTGAGATTTCCTCCTAGGTCCCTAATTGGCCCCACCCTCTCCTTGACCAACCTTTTACTCTTAATATGTTGGTAAAAAACCTTAGGGTTCCCCTTAATCTTACTCGCTAATTGTTTTTCATGCAGTCTCTTTGCCCCTCTAACTTCCCTTTTTAGTTCTATCCTACACTTCCTATATTCTGCTTGGTTCCCTTCTGAATTTTGAGCCTGACACTTATCATAAGCCTCTTTTTTTTGTTTTATTTTGGCCCCGATTTCCTTAGTCATCCAGGGAGGTTTGGATGCCTTACGTTTCACCTTTGTGGGGATGCTTTTGACCTGTGCTTGAACTATCTCCTCTTTGAACGCTGCCCACTGCTCGTTAGTTGTCTTACCTGCCAATTTTTCTTTCCAATCCACCTTGGCTAGGTCCCACCTCAACTCATTGAAATTAGCCCTTTTCCAGTTGAGTGTCCTCACCTGTGATCGTTCCTTATCCCTTTCCATAATTATTCTGAATCTAACGATATTGTGGTCACTATTCCCTAGATGCTCACCTACAGAAACCTGTTGAACTTGCCCTACCTCATTTCCCAAAACTAGATCCAGCAATGCTTCTTTCCTCGTTGGACTGGAAACATACTGATCAAGAAAGTTGTCCTGCACACACTTCAGGAATTCTTCTCCCTCGTTGCCCTTTACTCTACTATTCTGCCAGTCTATGTTGGGATAGTTGAAGTCACCCATTATCACTACTCTATTAGCTCTGCATTTCTCCGTGATACGCTTGCAGATCTGCTTGTCTATCTCCTCCCTACTATTTGGTGGTCTATAGTATACCCCTAACAGTGTAACTGCACCTTTTTTATTCCTCATTTCTAACCAGATAGATTTGGTTTTTAGTCCTTCTTCCACCTCGTTCCTTTCTAAGGCAGTCACTGAGTCCTTAACTAAAATTGCCACCCCGCCCCCTTTTCTACCTTCTCTATCCCTCGTGAATATCAGGAGGGTTTTAAATCTGGATACAACATTGCAAAGACAACAGCAATCCTACCTGGAGATCTCCATCAGAAACACAGCTCAACCAGCACATATACAAACCAGCCTTTCCTCCACTATCACCTGCCATCGGTCTTGGCCAAAAATTATACACATCAACACAGACGATTGAGAGACGAGAGAGAAAAAGAGGTTCAGGGACAGATAACATATGTGTCCATCTCATCTGCTCTGCACACTGTACCCTCTGTGTGGTTGTCTCTCTCTCTGTGTCCTCCCAACGGTTGTGTCCTCCTCCAAGCAGCTTTATAAATACAATTTTATTGTTGATTCTCTCAACCTGGGACCAATTTGGCAACTTGCTCAGTGCACACCATTGGGGGACGCTGTAGCTTCACTGAGACACCTCGCCTCCCGTCACATGTCATACCTGGCACCAATGTGACACTGTGGGGTGGGGTGAGAGGTGAGACACTCACTGCTGATGTTCTACAGACACTTCAGTGCCATTATTGGCTTTACTCTGCCAGATTTTCATTCCACAGAGACAGAAAGAGAGAGAGGTGGGTGGGGTGGAGGGATGAGACAGTGAGAGGCATGGTTGTGTGACAGGGGGAGTGGTATCAATGAGGAAATAGGAAGTGAGTCAGTGAGAAATCAAGTGTGTATGTGTGAGAAAGAGTGTGTGGGAGAGATACCTGAGCTCTGGTGTGAAGAACCAAAGTTTAATCTCAAGTCTCTGCCCAACAATGAGTCTGTCCTTTCTCACTGTCTCTCTGATCTCCATTCTCTGGCCCTGTGAGTATCTCTGAACATCTCTCAATTCCCCTTCAAGCTCCCAATTCCACTGGGGTTTCATAACATCCCCCACTTTCTCTGTCTGAGATTACCCTAATCTGTGTTTGTGTCTGTGTGTGTGTGTATGTGTGTGATCCCGGGAATCAGACCAGGTTATTCCCTGTGGGCAGGATGATGGATGTTACATTGTCTTTGCAGGTCTGTCACTGGCAGAGTTGGTGACTCAGTGGCCGGGGACAGTCACAGCCAGAGAGGGAGAGACTGTGACCTTGAGATGTTACCAGAATGAATCCGCCCTTAATACAATGCTCTGGTACATCCAACCCCATCAGGTAGGCCTCACATTGATAGGATATGCCTTACTGTCAAACCCAAATTATGAGAAAGAATTTCAATCTGGCTACAACATCACACAGACGGATAACAAGAAGGATTCCTCCCTGAAGATCTCCATCAGCAAAACAGACCAGGAGGGGGTGTATTACTGTGCTGCTAGAGAAGGGCACAGCGTGAGAGAGAGACAGATCTCTCGTACATAAACCTCACACAGGATACACAATGACTCTCTTCACCACACACACAGACACAAGAAGTCTTTCCCCCGCCAACACCTGTCATCACCTCGTCTACTCTCCACACTTTTCTTCCTCTGTCATTGTATATCAATCTTCTAACCCATCCAGTCCATGCTCTTATAGAGAATGTAGCTTCACTAGGATGCCACCCTCCCCTCCCCACACATCTCCTCCTCCCCCTGGAGGTGGGGGGAGGGCCTTTCCCATGTGGTGACATATACTTTGGTGCCATTGGAGCCTTTATTCTGCTGGAGCTTCAGCCCACAGTGACAAAGACACAGAGAGTGATAGAGAACAAGAGATTAAGTGACAGAGAAAGAGACAACGTTTGGAATGATTGGGGGAGTGACATCGAGAAATAAATAGAAACAGAGAGTGAGAGAGACAAAGAGCATTTGGGAGAGGGAGGGTGAGAGAAACGTTAGCTCCGGTGAAGAGTTTCCATCAGTAATCCCAAGTCTCTGCCAACAATGTGTTTGTCCTTTCTCAATGTCTCGCTGATCTCCATCCTCTGGCCCTGTGAGTATCTCTCAACATCTGTCTATTAAGACGTGCTCCCAATGTGAAAAGCACTATACAAATGTGTTGTTGTTACCATAAAATATTAAACCCACAGGGCTTTCATATCACTCCCCGCTCTCTCTGTATCTGAGAGGATCCCGCTTTGTGTGTGTCCATAATGCCAGGAATTCCCAAAGAAAATTCATCCCAGATTCCCTCCCTGTCGGCGGGATCACATTGTTATATTGTCTCTGCAGGTCTGTCACTGGCAGAGTTGGTGACTCAGTGGCCGGGGACAGTCACAGCCAGAGAGGGAGAGACTGTGACCTTGAGATGTTACCAGAATGAATCAGCCCTTAGTACAATGCTCTGGTACCTCCAACCCCACCAGGGAGGCCTCACATTGATCGGATATGCCTTTGTCTCAAACCCAACTTATGAGGAGGGTTTTAAATCTGGCTACAACATCACAAAGACAAGTGACGACAAGGATTCCTCCCTGGAGATCTCCATCAGCAACACAGCCCAGGAGGGGTTGTATTACTGTGCTGCTAGACAAGGGCACAGCGTGAGAGAGAGGCAGATCTCTCATACATAAACCTCACACAGGATGCACAACCACTCTCTTCACCGCACACACACATACCAGCCTTTTCCCCATCAACACCTGGACTCAGTCTGCAAAAAATTAAATAGATCAACACAGACGATTCCGATACAAGCTAGACAAAAGAAATCCAGGGATAGAAGACATGGGTCCATCTCACCTCCTCTCTGTGTCTCCCTATAAATATAATTTTCTTGTTTGTGTCTCTCAATATGAGACCAATTTGGCAACCTGCTGTCCCCAGTCCATACCATTGGGTACGCTGTAGCTTCACTAAGACACTTTGACTCCCCTCACATGTCATACATGCCAATGTGACACTCCGTGGCAGAGGCGAGATGTTCTGCAGACACTTCACTGCTATTGTTGCCTTTATCCTGCCAGATCTTCATTCCATGGAGGCAGACAGAGAGAGTGGGGGTGGGGAGGCGGAGGAGTTTGAGACACCGAGAGGCAACGTTTGGGTAATGGGTGGGAGTGGTGGTATCAATGAAGCCTTTTACATCCCGTGCAATCCCAAGGCTCTGGACAGTTACTGCTTCAGGACACGGCTCCATCTCGACTACTCTCCAAACTCTTCTCTCTGTGTGTCTGTCTCTGAATCTGGGACCAATCTGGTGACCAACTGTTCCCAATCCCTACCCTGGGAGAGGCTATAGCTTCACAAACGCACCTCCCCTCACTCAAATCTGCACCTCCCACCAATGTCCCACAGGGAGGTGGGGTAGAGGCACATTTCCTATGTGATGTCGACACTTTGGTGTCATTGGTTGGCTTTATTCTGCCAGTTCTTCATTCCATAGAGATACAAGAGAGAGAGTGTGTGTGTGTGTGTGCATGAGACAGTGAGAGAGTGAGACTCAGCAAGACAACATTTCTGAGAGAAGAGAGTGAAGTTAAGAAAGTTATATACAAAGACAGATAAGCAAAGAGCGTATGTGAGGGAGAAGAAAGGAGAGTAACCTGACCTGTGGTGTGAAGATCCCAAAGTTAATCTCAAGTCTCTGCCAACAATGCATCTGTCCTTTCTCACTATCTCTCTGATCTCCATCCTCTGGCCCTGTGAGTATCACTGATCATCTCTCATATCCACATCTCTCATATCTCCACAGGTTCTCAAATCCCTTGGGACATCATAACATCCTTCACTCTCTGTCTGAGATGATCCTAATCTGTGTCTTTGTGGATGTGAGTGTGTGTGTCTGTGATCCTGGGAATCCGACCAGGACATTCCCTGTGGTCAGGAAGACGGATGTTACATTGTTTTTGCAGGTCTGTCACTGGCAGAGTTGGTGACTCAGTGGCCGGGGACAGTCGCAGCCAGAGAGGGAGAGACTGTGAGTTTGAGATGTCACCACGACAATACAGCCCTTCTTAGAATGCTCTGGTACCTCCAACCCAAACAGGGAAGCATCACATTGATAGGGTACGCCTATGCGAAAAACCCAAGTTATGAGAATGGTTTTAAATCTGGCTACAACATTACACAGAGTGATGACAACAAGGATTCCTCACTTGAGTTCTCCATCAGCAACACAGCCCAGGAGGGGGTGTATTACTGTGCTGCTAGAGAAGGGCACAGCGTGAGAGAGAGACAGATCTCTCATACATAAACCTCACACAGGATACACAATGACTCTCTTCACCACACACACACACACCACAATAAGACTTTCCCCCGCCAACACCTGTCATCACCTCGTCTACTCTCGACACTTTTCTTCCTCTGTCATTGTATATCAATCTTCTAACCCATCCGGTCCATGCTCTTATAGAGAATGTAGCTTCACTAGGATACCACCCTCCCCTCCCCACCACATCTCCTCCTCCCCCTGGGGGTGGGGGGAGGGCCTTTCCCATGTGGTGACATTTACTTTGGTGCCATTGGAGCCTTTATTCTGCCGGAGCTTCAGCCCACAGTGACACAGACACAGAGAGTGAGAGAGAACAAGAGATTAAGTGACAGAGAAAGAGACAACGTTTGGAATGATTGGGGGAGTGACATCGTGAAATAAATAGAAACAGAGAGTGAGAGAGACAAAGCACATTTGGGAGAGGGAGGGTGAGAGAAACCTTAGCTCCGGTGAAGAGTTTCCATCAGTAATCCCAAGTCTCTGCCAACAATGTGTCTGTCCTTTCTCAATGTCTCGCTGATCTCCATCCTCTGGCCCTGTGAGTATCTCTCAACATCTGTCTATTAAGACGTCCTCCCAATGTGAAAAGCACTATACAAATGTGTTGTTGTTACCATAAAATATTAAACCCACAGGGCTTTCATATCACTCCACGCTCTCTGTATCTGAGAGGATCCCGCTTTGTGTGTGTCTATAATGCCAGGAATTCCCAACGAAAATTCATCCCAGATTCCCTCCCTGTCGGTGGGATCACATTGTTATATTGTCTTTGCAGGTCTGTCACTGGCAGAGTTGGTGACTCAGTGGCCGGGGACAGTTACAGCCAGAGAGGGAGAGACTGTGACCTTGAGATGTTACCAGAATGAATCAACCCTTAATACAATGCTCTGGTACCTCCAACCCCACCAGGGAGGCCTCACATTGATTGGATATCTCTATTACCCACCAACAACTTATGAGGAGGGTTTTAAATCTGGCTACAACATCACAAAGACAAGTGACAAGGATTCCTCCCTGGAGATCTCCATCAGCAACACAGCCCAGGAGGGGATGTATTACTGTGCTGCTAGAGAAGGGCACAGTGTGAGAGAGAGACAGATCTCTCATACATAAACCTCACACAGGATACACAAACACTCTCTTCACCACACACACACACACACACACTCACAGATACACACAAACCAGCCTTTCCCACCATCAACACCTGTGCTCACATTGTCAAGAAATTAACATCAACACAGACGATTGAGAGACAGAGAGGAAAAGAGAGTAGACATGGCTCCATCTCGCCTCCTCTCCACACTGTTCCCTCTGTCTCTGTTTCTGAATCATTGACATATTTTGTGACTTACTGTTCGCAGTCCATAACCTGGGGGAGGCTGCAGCTTCACGAACGCACCTCCCCTCACCCAAATCTGCACCTCCCACCAATGTCCCACAGGGGGGCGGGGAAGAGGCACATTTTCTATGTGGTGTCGACACTTTGGTGTCATTGATGGCTTTATTCTTTCTGTGCTTCATTCGACAGAGATACAAGAGAGATCATTTGTGTGCGTGTGCATCAGACAGCAAGAGTGTGAGAGAGAGAGACCGAGCTAGACAACATTTTTGAGAGAAGAGAGTGAAGTCAAGAAAGTAAAATACAAAGACAGAGTGTGGGCGATAAGGAAAGAGCATATGTAGGAGAGAAGAAGGGAGAGAAACCTGAGCTCTTGTGTGAAGATCCCAAAGTTAATCTCAAGTCTCTGCCAACAATGAGTCTGTCCTTTCTCACTGTCTCTCTGATCTCCATCCTCTGGCCCTGTGAGTATCTCTTCACATCTCCCAATTCTCCACAGGTTCCCAAATGCCTTGGGATATCATACGATCCTCATGTCTGAGATGAACCTAATCTGTGTCTGTGTATATGTCAATCAAAATCAATCAATCAAAACTTACATTTATATTGCACCTTTCACGTCAAGAGGGCGTCCCAGTGTATGTGTGTTTGTGTCTGTGTGTGTGTGTGTCTGTGATCCCGGGAATCAGACCAGGACATTCCCTGTGGGCAGGATGATGGATGTTACATTGTCTTTGCAGGTCTGTCCCTGGCAGAGTTGGTGACTCAGAGGCCGGGGACAGTCACAGCCAGAGAGGGAGAGACTGTGACTTTCAGGTGTCACCACGATGATACGACCCTGTTTACAATGCTCTGGTACCTCCAACTCCATCAGGGAGGCCTCACATTGATTGGATATATCACTGATTCAAAGCCAAAGAACGAGATAGAATTTATATCTGGCTATAACATTACACAGACTGATGAAAACAAGAAGTCCTCCCTGGAGATCTCCATCAGGAACACAGCCCAGGAGGGGGTGTATTACTGCGCTGCTAGACAAGGGCACAGCGTGAGAGAGAGACAGATCTCTCATACATAAACCTCACACAGGATACACAAACATTCGCTTCACCACACACACACAGACACACACAACAACCAGACTATCCCCAGCCAACACCTGCCCTCACCTCGCCTACTCTCCACACTGTGTCTCTGTATCCGAATCTACCACCAATTTTGAAAGCCACCCAGTCCAGCCTCTTATAGAGAGTGTAGCTTCACTGAGACACTCCCTACCACAGCCCCACCTCCCCCTGGGGATGGGGGGAAGGGCCTTTCAGATGTGGAGGCGACACGTTGGTGCCTGTATTTTGCCAGAGCTTCAGCCCACAATGACACAGTGATAGAGGGAGAGAGACAGAGGTTAAGTGACGGGGAAAGATACAACCTTCGGGTAATTGGGGGAGAACTATCGAGCAATACACAGAAACAGAGAGTGAGAGAGACAACGAATATTCGTGAGGGGAAGAGTGATAGAAACATCAGATAGAGTGTAGATTATCCCAGTGTAATCCCAAATCTCAGACAACAATGTGTCTGTCCTTTCTCACTGTCTCTCTGATCTCCATCCTCTGGCCCTGTGAGTATCTCTCCACATGTCTCTATTACCCAGTGCATTAGATGGACTTTTAACGACGTGAAAAGCGCTCGTCAAATATGTTGTTGTTGTTACCCACAAACTCTCAAACCCACAGGGCTTTCATATGATTCCCCTCTCTCTGTCTCTGAGATGATCCCGCTTTGCGTCCGTCCATAATGCCAGGAAATCCCCAAGAAAATACATCCCAGATTCCCTCCCTGTCAACAGGTTCACATTGTTATGTTGTCTCTGCAGGTCTGTCACTGGCAGAGTTGGTGACTCAGTGGCCGGAGACAGTCACAGCCAGAGAGGGAGAGACTGTGACCTTGAGATGTTACCAGAATGAATCAGCCCTTGATAGAATGCTCTGGTACATCCAACCCCATCAGGGAGGCCTCACATTGATAGGATATATCCAGTACCCACCAACAAGTTATGAGGAGGGTTTTAAATCTGGCTACAACATCACAAAGACATCAGACAAAAAGGATTCTTCCCTGGAGATCTCCATCAGCAACACAGACCAGGAGGGGGTGTATTACTGTGCTGCTAGAGAAGGGCACAGCGTGAGAGAGAGACAGATCTCTCATACATAAACCTCACACAAGATACACAATGACTCTCTTCACCACACACACACACACACCACAATAAGTCTTTCCCCCGCCAACACCTGTCATCACCTCGTCTACTCTCCACACTTTTCTTCCTCTGTCATTGTATATCAATCTACGAGCAATTTTGCAACCCACCAAGTGCTTCCCCACCATCTTGTAGAGAAGGTGGCTTCACTGAGAGCCCACCTCCCCTCCAATCCACAGCTACACCTCCCACCTGGGGACGGTGGGAAGGGCCTTTCGCATGTGGTGACGAGACTTTGGCGCCATTGGCGAATTTATTCTGCCAGAGCGCGAGCCCACGGTGGCAAAGGCACAGAGAGTGAGAGAACAAGAGATTAAGTGACAGAGAAAGAGACAACGTTTGGAATGATGGGGGGAGTGACATCGAGAAATAAATAGAAACAGAGAGTGAGAGAGACAAAGTGCATTTGGGAGAGGGAGGGTGAGAGAAACCTTAGCTCCGGTGAAGAGTTTCCATCAGTAATCCCAAGTCTCTGCCAACAATGTGTCTGTCCTTTCTCAATGTCTCGCTGATCTCCATCCTCTGGCCCTGTGAGTATCTCTCAACATCTCTCTATTAAGACATCCTCCCAATGTGAAAAGCACTATACAAATGTGTTGTTGTTACCATAAAATATTAAACCCACAGGGCTTTCATATCACTCCCCGCTCTCTCTGTATCTGAGAGGATCCTGCTTTGTGTGTGTCCATAATGCCAGGAATTCCCAACGAAAATTCGTCCCACAATCCCTCCCTGTCGGTGGGATCACATTGTTATGTTGTCTTTGCAGGTCTGTCACTGGCAGAGTTGGTGACTCAGTGGCCGGGGACAGTTACAGCCAGAGAGGGAGAGACTGTGACCTTGAGATGTTACCAGAATGAATCAGCCCTTGAGAGAATGCTCTGGTACCTCCAACCCCACCAGGGAGGCCTCACATTAATTGGATATCTCTATTACCCACCAACAACTTATGAGGAGGGTTTTAAATCTGGCTACAACATCACAAAGACAAGTGACAAGGATTCCTCCCTGGAGATCTCCATCAGCAACACAGCCCAGGAGGGGGTGTATTACTGTGCTGCTAGAGAAGGGCACAGCGTGAGAGAGAGACAGATCTCTCATACATAAACCTCACACAGGATACACAAACACTCTCTTCACCACACACACACACACACACGCTCACAGATACACACAAACCAGCCTTTCCCACCATCAACACCTGTGCTCACTTTGTCAAGAAATTAACATCAACAGAGACGATTGAGAGACAGAGAGGAAAAGAGAGTAGACATGGCTCCATCTCGCCTCCTCTCCTCACTGTTCCCTCTGTCTCTGTTTCTGAATCATTGACATATTTTGTGACTTACTGTTCGCAGTTCATACCCTGGGGGAGGATGCAGGTTCACGAACGCACCTCCACTCACACAAATCTGCACCTCCCACCAATGTCCCACAGGGGGGCGGGGGAGAGGCACATTTTCTATGTGGTGTCGACACTTTGGTGTCATTGATGGCTTTATTCTTTCTGTGCTTCATTCCACAGAGATACAAGAGAGATTGTTTGTGTGCGTGTGCATCAGACAGCGAGAGTGTGAGAGAGAGAGACCGAGCTAGACAACATTTTTGAGAGAAGAGAGTGAAGTCAAGAAAGTAAAATACAAAGACAGAGTGTGGGCGATAAGGAAAGAGCATATGTAGGAGAGAAGAAGGGAGAGAAACCTGAGCTCTGGTGTGAAGATCCCAAAGTTAATCTCAAGTCTCTGCCAACAATGAGTCTGTCCTTTCTCACTGTCGCTCTGATCTCCATCCTCTGGCCCTGTGAGTATCGCTCCACATCTCTCAATTTTCCACAGGTTCCCAAATCCCTTGAGATATCATAACATCCCCCACTCTTTCTGAGATGATCCTACTCTGTGTCTGTGTATATGTCAGTGTGTGTGTGTCTTTGACCCTGTGTATCACACCAGGACACTCCCTGTGGACATGATGATGGATGTTACATTGTCTTTGCATGTCTGTCACTGACAGAGTTGGTGACTCAGTGGCCGCGGACAGTCACAGCCAGAGAGGGAGAGAATGTGACTTTGCGATGTTACCAGAATGAGACAGCATGTAATAGAATGCTCTGGTACCTCCAACTCCATCAAGGAGGCCTCACATTGATCGGATATGCCTTCGGGTCAAACCAAATTTATTAGAAGGGTTTTGATGCTCATTACAAAATTACGCAGACTGGTGGCAACAAGGAATCCTCCCTGGAGATCTCCATCAGCAACACAGCCCGGGAGGGGGTGTATTACTGTGCGGCTAGCGAAGGGCATAGCGTGAGAGAGAGACAGATCTCTCATACATAAACCTCACACAGGGTACACAATGACTCCCTTCACCACTGACACACACACACACAAACAGACATACAAACCAGCGTTTCCTCCACCAACACCTGCCCTCGGTCTTTGCCATAAACTAAACACATCAACAAAGACGATTGAGAGACAACAGAGAAAAAGAGGTTCAGGGACACAAAATAAATGGGTCCATCTAGTCTACTCTCTACACTATCTGTGTCTCTCACTCTCTGGGTCCTTCCAATGTTGTGTCCTCCCAAGATGCTCTATAAATATCATTTTGTTTTGTTGTTATGTCTCTGAATTTTGGACCAATTTGGCCACCTGCTGTTCTCAGTCCATACCATTGGGGACGCTGTAGCTTCCATAAGTCACCCCCCATCCCCCACATATAACTCCCACCAATGTGACACTGCGAGGGTGGGGTGAGGGGCAGGATTCCCACATCTGTTGTTCTGCAAACGCTTCAGTGCCATTGTTGCCTTTACTCTGCCAGAGCTTCATTCCACGGATGCAGATAGAGAGGGGGCCTGTGGGGAGATGGTTTGTGTGAGACAGTGAGAGGCAGTGTTGGCGTGACAGGGGGCAGTTGTTTCAATTAGGAAATAGGAACTGAGCCAGTGAGATATAAAGTGTGGAGGTGAGAGAGAGATTGTGGGAGAGATCGCTGAGCTCTGGTGTGAAGATCTCCAGGTGAATCTCAAATCTCCGCCAACAATGAGTCTGGCCTTTCTTGCTGTCTCTCTGACCTCCATCCTCTGGCCCTGTGAGTATCTCTCATCATTTTACTTTTTCCCTCAAACTCTCAAATCCACTTGGATTTCATATCACACCCCTCTCCTCTTGTCCGACATTATACCACATTTCTGTGTATAGGTTTGGAAACCCAGCATCTCTCCCAGGACATTCAGCCCAGATTCCCTGTCGGCTGGATCACATTGTTATGTTGTCTTTGCAGGTCTGTCACTGGCAGAGTTGGTGACGCAGAGGCCGGGGACAGTCACAGCCAGAGAGGGAGAGACTGTGACATTGACATGTCAGCACAATAATGCTGACCTTAATACAATGCTCTGGTACCTCCAACTCCATCAGGGAGGCCTCACATTAATGGGATACAGCAGGTACACAAAGCCAGAGTATGAGAAGGGATTTGAATCTGGCTACAGCTTTACACAGTCTAGTGACTACAAGAACTCCTCCCTGGAGATCTCCATTAGCAACACAACCCAGGAGGGGGTGTATTACTGTGCTGCTAGAGAAGGGCACAGTGTGAGAGAGAGACAGATCTCTCATACATAAACCTCACACAGGGTACACAACGTTTCTGTTTACCACACACACACTTCATGTGTTCCCCCCCACCAACACCTGCCCTCAGTCTTGGCCAAAAATCAAACATGACAACACAGACGATTGAGAGACAAGAGAGAAAAAGAGGTTCGGGGTCCAGAGAGGACAATAATAACAACAAAATTACATTTCTGTAGCGCCTTTCAAGTCAGGAGGTCATCCCACGGCAATGGACAGTTACAGCTTCAGGATATGGCTCCATCTCGACTACTCTCCAAACTCTTCTCTCTGTGTCTCTTGTGACCAACTGTTCCCAATCCACACCCTGGGAGAGGATGTAGCTGTAGGGGGGGAGAGGATGTTTCTGGGGGGGAGACAGCTGGCCAACTTCCGATCTGGTGCCGACACTGAATGCCATTGGTGCCTTTACTCTGCCAGAGATTCATTCCTCAGAGACACAGAGAGAGAATGAAATAGCGAGACAAACTTTGGGAGACAGGTCGCGTGTTATCCGGATAGATAGAACGTTAGTGCGACATTAAGAAGTGGCGTATGACTGTGAGAGAGAGAGTAAAATAGAGAGAAAAAGTGAGAGAGAGGGGACAATGTGAGCTCTGGTGTGAGAATCGCAAGGTTAATCTCAAATCTCTGCCAACAATGATTCTGTCCTTTCTCACTGTCTCTCTGATTTCCATCCTCTGGCCATGTGAGTATCTCTCCACATCTCTCAATTGCCCTCAGGCTCCCAATTCCCACTGGGATTCTACGTCACCACCATTGCCTGTCCGACATAATCCCGCTGTGTGTGAGGTGTGGAGTCGTGTGTGTTGGTGTGTGTGAGTGTATGTGTGTGATCCCGGGAATCAGACCAGACCATTCCCTGTGGACAGGATGGACAATGTTATTTTATGTTTGCAGGTCTGTCAGTGGGAGCCATGATGACTCAGTGGCCGGGGACAGTCACAGCCAGAGAGGGAGAGACTGTGACCTTGAGATGTTACCAGAACGACACAACCCATAATACAATGCTCTGGTACCTCCAACCCCATCAGGGAGGCCTCACATTGATCGGGTATTTTTTTCGGTCAAAACCAAATTATGAGAAGGGTTTTCAATCTGGCTACAACATCACAAAGACAAGTGACGACAAGGATTCCTCCCTGGAGATCTCCATCAGCAACACAGCCCAGGAGGGGGTGTATTACTGTGCTGCTAGAGAAGGGCACAGCATTAGAGAGAGACAGATCTCTCATACATAAACCTCACACAGGATACACAACCAATCTCTTCACCACAGACACAAACCAGTCTCTTCCCCAACCAACACCTGCTCTCACTTTGTCAAAAACATCAACACAGATGATTGAGAGACAGAGAGAATTAGAGGTTCAGGCACCATGTAGACATGGCTCCATCTTACCTTCTCTCCACACTGATCCCTCTGTCTCTGTTTCTGAAACGTGGACAACTTTTATGACCAACTGTTACCTGTCTATAGCGTGGGGGAGGCTGTAGCTTCACTAAAACACCATCTCCCCAACCCCACATCTGCACCTCCCACCAATGTCCCACAGGGGGGCAGGGGAGAGGCACATTTCCTATCTGGTGTCGATACTTGATATCATTCATGGCTCTATTCTGCCAGTGCTTCATTGCACAGAGATATAGAGAGAGATTGTGTGTGTGTGCGTGTGTAGTGCGACATTAAAAAGTGGCGTATGAATGTGAGAGAGACAGTAAAAGAGAGAGAAAGAGAGAGAGAGGTGACAACGTGAGCTCTGGTGTGTGAATCGCAAGTGAAGAGTTGCCATCAGTAATCCCAAGTCTCTGCCAACAATGAGTCAGTCCTTTCTCACTGTCTCTCTGATCTCCATCCTCTGGCCATGTGAGTATCTGTCCACATCTCTCAATTGCCCTCAGGCTCCCAATTCCCACCGGGATTCTACATCACCAACATTGCCTGAGCTAAATAATCCCGCTGTGCGTAAAAGTGTGGAGTCATGTGTGTTTGCGTGTGTGAGTTTGTCTATGATCCTGGGAATCAGATCCACATCTCTCAATTGCCCTCAGGCTCCCAATTCCCACAGAACAGACCATTCCCTGTGGACAGGATGGACAATGTTAGTTTGTGTTTGCAGGTCTGCCAGTGGGAGCCTTGATGACTCAGTGGCCGGGGACAGTCACAGCCAGAGAGGGAGAGACTGTGACTTTGAGATGTTACCAGAACGACACAACCCATAGTATAATGCTCTGGTACCTCCAACCCCATCAGGGAGGCCTCACATTGATCGGATATTTCTATCTGTCAAATCCAACTTATGAGAAGGGTTTTGATAATCACTACAAACTTACACAGATTGGTGGGAACAAGGATTGCTCCCTGGAGATCTCCATTAGCAACACTACCCAGGAGGGGGTGTATTACTGTGCTGCTAGAGAAGGGCACAGCGTGAGAGAGAGGCAGATCTCTCATACATAAACCTCACACAGGATACACAACATTTCTGTTCCCCAGACACACACACACACACACAGACACACAAACCAGCCTTTCCGCCCCCAACACCTGCAATCTGTCTCTGCAAAAACTGAATACGTCAACACAGACAATTCAGAGAGCGAGAGACAAAGAAAGAAATTCGGGGAAAGAGTGAGCATTAACAACAACAGCAAAATTACACTTGTATTGCGCCTTTCACGTCAGGTGGATGTCCCAATGCATGGCTCCAACCAGCCTACTCTCCACACTGATCCCTCCGTGCCTCTGTCTCTGAATCTATTGCCAATTTTGTGGCTCACTGATCCCACTCCATAACCTGGTGGAGGCTATAGCTTCACTGAGACACCTCCTCCCCTCCCCACCACAGCTCCACTTCCCCCTGGTGTGGGGGGAAGGGCCTTTTCCGATATGGTGACAACAAATTGGTGCCATTGTTTGCCTTTAATGCTGCCAGAGCTTCAGCCCACAGTGGCAGAAAGAGAGTGTGAGAGAGAACAAGAGATTAAGTGACAGAGAAAGAGACAAGGTTTGGATGATTGGGGGAGTGACATCGAGAAATAAATAGAAACAGAGAGTGAGAGAGACAATGAACATTTGGGAGAGGGAGGGTGAGAGAAACCTCAGCTCCAGTCAAGAGTTTCCATCAGTAATCCCAAGTCTCCACCAACAATGAGTTTGTCCTTTCTCACTGTCTCTCTGATCTCCATCCTTTGGCCTGTGAGTATCTCTCAACATATTTGTATTAACCAGTGCCTTGGAACACCCAATAAACTCTATAGAAATATAATATGACCTGATAAACGCTATATAAATATAATTTTTATGTTGTTGTTGTTACCAGCAAACTCTCAAACCAACGGAGCTTTCATATCACTCCCCTTGCTCTGTATCTGAGATGATCCCTCTTTGTGCCAGGAATTCCCAAAGAACATTCATCCCAGATTCCTTCCATGTCAGCGGGATCACATTGTTATGTTGTCACTGGCAGAGTTGGTGACTCAGTGGCCGGGGACAGTCGCAGCCAGAGAGGGAGAGACTGTGACATTGAGATATTACCAGAATGAATCAGCCTTTAGTACAATGCTCTACAAACCTCCAACCCCATCAGGGAGGCCTCACATTAATTGGATATCTCGAGTACCCACCACCAAGTTATCAGGAGGGTTTTAAATCTGGATACAACATTGCAAAGACAACAGACAAAAAGAAATCCTACCTGGAGATCTCCATCAGAAACACAGCTCAACCAGCACATATACAAACCAGCCTTTCCTCCACTAACACCTGCCATCGGTCTTGGCCAAAAATTATACACATCAACACAGACGATTGAGAGACGAGAGAGAAAAAGAGGTTCAGGGACAGCAAACATATGTGTCCATCTCATCTGCTCTGCACACTGTACCCTCTGTGTGGTTGTCTCTCTCTCTGTGTCCTCCCAACGGTTGTGTCCTCCCCCAAGCAGCTTTATAAATACAATTTTATTGTTGTGTCTCTCAACCTGGGACCAATTTGGCAACTTGCTCAGTGCACACCATTGGGGGACGCTGTAGCTTCACTGAGACACCTCGCCTCCCGCCACATGTCATACCTGGCACCAATGTGACACTGTGGGGTGGGGTGAGAGGTGAGACACTCACTGCTGATGTTCTACAGACACTTCAGTGCCATTATTGGCTTTACTCTGCCAGGTTTTCATTCCACAGAGACAGAAAGAGAGAGAGGTGGGGGGGGGGGTGGCGTGATGAGACAGTGAGAGGCATGGTTGTGTGACAGGGGGAGTGGTATCAATGAGGAAATAGGAAGTGAGTCAGTGAGAAATCAAGTGTGTATGTGTGAGAAAGAGTGTGTGGGAGAGATACCTGAGCTCTGGTGTGAAGAACCAAAGTTTAATCTCAAGTCTCTGCCCAACAATGAGTCTGTCCTTTCTCACTGTCTCTCTGATCTCCATCCTCTGGCCCTGTGAGTATCTCTGAACATCTCTCAATTCCCCTTCAGGCTCCCAATTCCACTGGGGTTTCATAACATCCCCCACTTTCTCTGTCTGAGATTACCCTAATCTGTGTTTGTGTCTGTGTGTGTGTATGTGTGTGATCCCGGGAATCAGACCAGGTTATTCCCTGTGGGCAGCATGATGGATGTTACATTGTCTTTGCAGGTCTGTCACTGGCAGAGTTGGTGACTCAGTGGCCGGGGACAGTCACAGCCAGAGAGGGAGAGACCGTGACCTTGAGATGTTACCAGAATGAATCAACCCTTGATACAATGCTCTGGTACCTCCAACCCCACCAGGGAGGCCTCACATTGATTGGATATCTCCAGTACCCACCAACAAGGTATGAGGAGGGTTTTAAATCTGGCTACAACATCACAAAGACAGGTGACAAGGATTCCTCCCTGGAGATCTCCATCAGCAACACAGCCCAGGAGGGGGTGTATTACTGTGCTGCTAGAGAAGGGCACAGCGTGAGAGAGAGGCAGATCTCTCATACATAAACCTCACACAGGGTACACAACGTTTCTGTTTACCACACACAGACACAGACACACGAACCAGCCTTTCCCCCCACCAACACCTGTCCTCAGCTTCCACAAAAGTTAAACACATCGAACAGACGATTGAGAGACGACAGAGCGAAAAAGAGATTCAGGACCAGACGAGACAAGGCACCGTCTCTCCAACTCTCCACACTCTTCCCTCTGTGTCTCTGTCTCTGAATCTAAGACCAATTTTGTAACTCAGTGTTCCCAGTCCATACCCTGGTGGGCGCTGTAACATCACTAAGACACCAACTCCCCTCCCACTACAGCTCAACCTCCCCCCCCCCAATCAGCCTTTCTGATGTGGTGTCTACACTTTGGTGTCATTGGAGCCTTTAGTACATAGTGACAGGGAGAGAGATTGAGCGACAAAGAGAGAAACAACTTTTGGATAATTGGGGGCGTGCTATCGAGAAATAAATAGAAACAGAGCCTGAGAGAAATAAGGGGCATATGTAAGAGGGAGAGCAACCTTAGCTCCACTGTAGGGTATTCAAGATTATTCCACGTCTCTGCCAACAATGATTCTGTCCTTTCTCACAGTCTCTCTGATCTCCATCCTTTGGCCCTGTGAGTATCTCCCGACATATCTCGATATCCCACAAGCTCTCATATCCATAGGATTTCATATCACATCCACCTCTCAGTGTGAGATGATTCCAATTTAAGTCTGTCCCTGATCCCGGGAACCCCTCCGGGACATTCAGCCCAGATTCCCTGTCGGTGGGATCACTTTGTTATATTGTCTTTGCAGGTCTGTCACTGGCAGAGTTGGTGACTCAGTGGCCGGGGACAGTCACAGCCAGAGAGGGAGAGACTGTGACCTTGAGATGTTACCAGAATGAATCAGCCCTTGATACAATGCTCTGGTACCTCCAACCCCACCAGGGAGGCCTCACATTGATCGGATATGCCTTTATCTCAAACCCAACTAATGAGGAGGGTTTTAAATCTGGCTACAACATTATACAGACAACTGACAAAAAGGAATCCTCCCTGGAGATCTCCATCAGCAACACAGCCCAGGAGGGGGTGTATTACTGTGCTGCTAGACAAGGGCACAGCGTGAGAGAGAGACAGATCTCTCATACATAAACCTCACACAGGATGCACAAAATTTACCCACAAAAACAGAGTCTCCCCCACCACCGCCACCTCTCCGCCCTACACACACCTGCGCTCTTGACTCTTCAAACGCAACAAGTGTAATTTTGCAGTTGTGATTAGTGTGCCCTCTGTCTTTCCATCTCAGAATCTGGCGATGACTTTGCATCTGGCTGTGTCTACTGCGGCCACCAGGCGGTGCCACTGAGCAACCAGAAGGACGTCCATCTCAATAGCTCCCTGTACTGTACCCTCTTCTTAACATGTCCTATATTAACAGTAAAACCTCTATATAGTCTGATATTAACACGCACACCTCTAGATCATAAAATCATAGAATCTTACGGCACAAAAAGAGGCCATTTGGGCCATCGAGTCTGTGCCGACTTTTTGCAAAATTCAATCCCACTCCCCAGTTCTCTCCCCATACCGTCCTTCCAAAATAAATGTCTACCTCCCCGCTGCTTTTTTTAAAAACTATTTTAAATCTGTGACCACGAGTCACTGACACACCCACCAGTGGAAACAGTTTTTCCCTGGGTATCCTATCGAATCCCCTCATGATCTTAAAAACCTCTATCAGGTCTCCTCGTAACCTTCTCTGCTCCAATGAGAATAAGCCTAGCCTCTCTAGCCTTTCCTCATAGCAGAAGTCCCTCATTCCTGGCGCCATCCTGGTAAATCTCCTCTGCACCCTTTCCAATTCCTTAACATCCTAAAGTGTGGTAACCATCACTCCCACCCTCACCCATCTCCACTGGCTCCCCATCCCCCCCAGACGGTCGAAATCAAGATCCTTGTCCTCACTTTCAAGCCCATTCACGGCCTTGCCCCGCCTATCTCTCCGACCCGCTGTCTCCCCATCCCCTCCGTTCAGCGGGCTCTGCTCCATGTCCCCCACCCAAACCACCCAACCATCGATGGCCGGGCTTTCAGCCTCTCTGCCCCTACACTCGGGAACTCCATCCCGCAATCCCTTTGCCTCACTTCCTCCCTTTCCTCCTTTAAGGCCGGTCTCAAGACCTTCCTCATCGACTGTGCCTTCTGCTCTTCTAACTCTCCCCCCTCTCCTACTCTCCTTCCCCCCACCCCGACCCCTGACCCCCTTCTTTGGGTCCCTACCTAACTGTTCAGCACCTTGTGACATCCTCCCGATGTGAAAGGCGCTCTAGAAATGTAATTTTGTTGTTGACCTCTTGCCTTTTGTACTCTATTCCCCTGTTTATAAAGCCTAGTGTCCCGTATGCTTTTTTAACAGCCTTGTCTACCTGTCCTGCCACCTTCAAAGAACCACTTGCACAAACCCCCGGATCTCTCTGTTCCTTCGCACTCCTTAAAATTACTAATTATTTAAATTACTAAGTATTATCTAGCCTATATTGCCTCCCCTAATTTCTCCTCCCAAAATGCATCACCTCACATTTCTCCACATTAAATTTCATCTGCCATGTGTCTGCCCATTTTACCATTCTGTCTATATCTGATATTAGTCTGATATTAAGAGTGACACCTCTATATAGCCTGATATTAACATAGACATCGCTATATATACTGATACTAACACTGGCACCTCTATGTAGTCTGGTATTTACACTGAGTCCTCTATACAACACTGACACCTATCGGTTTATATCTATTGTTGCCATGTGAATGGGGGGAGTGTGGGTTGGGGAGGGGTGTTTTGTGGACTTTCTGTCTCCCTCCCTCTCTTTGTCGCTGGGTGTTTTTGAACGAGTGTTTCACATTGTGGGGACAACAGGGAGCCACTGTGATACATCTCTCACTGACAGCTGTACAAAAACTAGGGGTGGGAGGGTTGTCTGAGTTAGGTCGATCACAGGTGGCATTTACGGGTAAACTTCTCATTAGAATTAGTTGTAGAGCACGAGAGAGAGAGAGTGAGAGGAGAGATGCTCGGAGTAAGAGGTAGGGACGTTTTGGAAGAGAACGATACAGGGAATGAGGAGAACAATCAACAGAGAGGCAGCAGGAGACACAATGACAAGAGATTCGGTGAATAGGAGGCATAGGGAAAATGTGGAAAGGAGAGCGAGGATGGAAACAACAGTGAAAATAATCCTTGGATTTGATAATAGGGTCTTATCACGTCTTCTAGAGTCTCAAAGTACTTTACAGAATCTACTGTAACGTGAATTAAATGTATATTTTGTGCGTGACGCACTTGCACTGGTTGGGAATCGAATCCAGGTCCTCTGGCTTGCAAGGCAAGCGGTCTAAACCATTTCAGCTACGCGACCCCTCAACAGTTGTGTGAGACCAGGAGTGAGAGAGAGGCAGAGAAAAGGAGTGAGATAGAAGGAGAGCCAGAGGGAAAGAGGAGCGAGAGAGAGAGAGAGAGAGAGAGAGATGGGGGAGAAAAGAGACGGGGAGTGTTTTGGTCAGTCGTTGACATGGTGTGCAAACTCCATTGCCTACTTCGGAGATGGAACCAAACTTAGAGTCCTGAGTAAGTATTGATTAGATGTCAGGGTCTGTCTCTTTCTCTCTCTGCGTCCTTGTCTCTGTATTTCACCCCCTCTCTGTCCCTGTCACCCCTCCTCTCTCTCTCGCTCTCTCTCTGTGTTCCACTCTCTCTCAGCTGTGAGATATGTGTCAGATATTGCTTGCTGTGTACAATCCTGCGTACTTCGGTGGAGGCACAAAACTGGCCGTTTACAGTGAGTTACAATACGTTTTTCAATCTCTGATAAGGTTTTCGCCTCCAAATCCCAACCCCTGCTGTCCTGCCTTCGTGTCTGCTCGCTCTCTCCCACACTAGAACTCTCCGTTCCAATCCCATTACTCTTCTCTCCCTCTCTCTCTCTCTCGCTTGCTCCTCCGCCCCCAAACCCAGTCTCTCTCTCTCTGTCTCAGTCTCCCTCTTTCTCCGGCTGCCTGTCAATCTGTCCGTCCGTCCGTCTGTCTGTCTGTCTGTCCATCTGTCCTTCTGTCTGTCTGTCTGTCTGTCCATCCATCCGTCTGTCTGTGTCTCTTTCTCCCAAGTTTCTCTTACTCCGGGTCTCCCTCACACCCTCTTTCTCTACTGTAATTGTAACCCACAACTCTGTCTGTCCATCTGTCTGTCTGTCCGTCTGTCTGTCTGTCCGTCTGTCTGTCCATCCGTCTGTCCATCTGTCTGTCCATCCGTCTGTCCATCTGTCCATCCATCCGTTCGTCCATCCGTCTGTCTGTCTGTCTGTGTCTCTCTTTCCCCGTGTCTCCCTCTCCGCTCTCCTCTCTGTCTACCTCTTTCCCTGCTGCAGTTGTCTGTCTCTGCGCTCCTCTGATGCAAACTACTTTTGAAATGGAACAAAGGAGTTAATTGTTATTGTTAAGGTTGAGTTTATTTATCTGGTTCAAACTGAGCATTAATGTCTCAGTCCATATCTCTAATTGTCTCTCTGTCAGCCTCTCACTGTCTGTTTGTGTGTAACTCTCAGTGTCTAGTTTTTCCTTGTCTGAGTCTCCATGTCTCCCAGTCTATCCACATCTCTCCTTATTTTGCTTGTCTTGCGTTGTCTCGGTCTCTCTCTGTCCCTCTCAGTCTCAGAGAGTCTAGACATAATAATAATCCTTGCTTTTCATATCACGCCTTATCACATCTTCAACACGGTTCAAAGAATATACAGTAAAATGAATTGATTGTGTATACTGTGGACAAAATGTGGCACCCCATTGCGCACAGCAGAGTTTCACAAACAGCCGTACATTGAATGACCCAATTATAATTTAAAAATTGAGAATCTACTCTCTCTGTGTCTCAGTTTCCATGTCTCTGCCATGTCTCTGCCATTCTCAATCTCTCGTTCATTCAGTCTCTCAGTCTCTCTCTCTCTCTGTCTGTCTCTCTGCTTCACAAAGTCTCGCTTTCTCCATTTCTAATCCTCTCAGCCACTCTGCCCTGTCTGTCAGTATCTCTCTATCTATTTCCTCGCTTTGTCTCAGTTTCTTTCTTTATCTCTCTCTCTGTCTCAGTCTTTCTCTCAGTCCCTTTGTCTAATTCTCTAAGTCTCTGTCTGTCTCCGTTTGTCTCTCCTAATCTCTTTCTGCCCCCATTTCAGTCTCTACCTCTGAGTTTCTTGCCCTCTTTATTTGTCTGTCAATTTTCCTCTCTCTCTGTAAGGCAGACTGTGAGTATGAGATACAGCAATGATATATAAAAAAACAATGCAGATACATAAGAAAGTGTACAGGAAAATGGCTGAGAGAGAGGTCTATTCCTGCTCTGAAATTGGTCTTTGCTTTGGGGGTCAGAAACATGGAAGGAACAGCTGAGGGGTTTGGTGAGATAATAATAATAAAAATAAGAATAAAAATCTTTGTGTTTGATATAGTGCTTTGTAAAGCGAATCGACTGTTTATTTGTGGGTGAAACACGGCAGCCAATGTCCCCACAAACAGTCGTGGATCGAAAATGACCAATTCATTCTCGTTCGTTTGAGATGGTTTTGAACTGGACCCAGATTTACAGACAGAATTATAGTGGGACTGCAGCTGACAAAATTGGTCCCAGTGTTAGAAATGGAGATAAGGAACGAACAGAGCAGCGAGTTGGCAAGATGGAGGGATCATCTGAAATAAATTTGTTCCTGGCTTCAGAGGTTGAAACACAGAGAGGAATTTGAGTCCTGAAGCTCAGTGGTTAGAGCACTCGCCTTACAAGCGAGAAGCAAGGGAGAGCAAGTTCCCTTATTCCACACGTCCAATAATAATCCCTCAAAAAAACAAGAAACAATAATAAATTGGTCATTTCAATCCATGACTGTTTGTGGGACAAATACTGTGTGCAATTGGCTGCCGTGTTTCACCCACAAATATACCGTCAATTCACTTTACAGTGAGCGAAACACAGACTGTCCAGCACCTTGGGAAGTCCTCCCAAGCTGAAAGCCGCTATACAAATATAATCTTGTTGTTGTTTTCAGTATATTCTGTGAAGCGCTTTGAGACGTGTCTCTAGGGGCAGGGGCTGGTGGAGTGAGGGGGAAAGTAAACTGGGGAGCCTAAAGCGATTTGAAAACAGATGAGAGGATCTTGAAGTCGATCTGTTTGGAAATTGGGAGCCAGTTTGGCCTGGCAAGGTCCAGTGTGATGGAGGTACGGAGTTTGGTGAGGGTTAGTATCTGGGTGTCCGATTTCCAAATTAAAACTATGAACCTTGAGTTAGAAACCGAGTCGTAGAATAGAAATGTTATGTCTCCGAAGGGGAAGAAATGGTGTTTCAGCTGTGCAGAGTGTTAGTCAGACCCCATCTGGAGACTGCATTCAGTTGGGAAAGTTACTACTAATAATAATAATCCTTGCAGTTGCTATAGATGCTTTTCACATCTTATCAATGTCTCAAAGCGCTTCACGGAATATACTGTAACATGAATCGATTGTATATTTGTGGGCGAAATGTGGCAGCCAATTGCGCGAGGCAGTTTCCTACAAACAGTCGTGGATTGAAGTGAGCAATTTTTATTATCGTGTTTTGTTTTTTTGGATGGATTATTATCAGGATTGTGGAGCAAGGAGACTTGCCCAAGATATATTGGCCCTGGAGGGAGGGCAGCCCAGGTTCACCAGAACGTGACCGAGAGATTGAGAAGTTGAGGTGTGGTTCGATTGAGATATTTAAGATGATAAAGGGATTTGATAGGGAAGATACAGTGAAGCTATTTTCTCTGGTGGGAGAATCCAAAACAAGGGGGCCCAGTCTTAACATTGGAACCAGGCCATTTAAGTGTGAGCAGTTTTTTCACTCAAAGGTTTGGTAGAAATCTGGAATTCTCTCCCCCAAAAGGTCATTTTGCATGTTGGATCCATCCACACCTTCAAAGAGTGAGGTTGATGGGTGTTTGGTGGATCAGGGTGATACTGGGAAAGAAAGCGGGAAATTGGAATTGAAAGGATTAGTAGGATTAGCCATGATCTAAGGAAATGGCAGAAGAGGCTCTAAGGGCTGAATGGCCTCCATCTGTTCCTATTCTCCTGTGTTCCTAGAAGGAAATCATTGGTCCATTGTGTCTGCTCTCCCTGAGTCCCTCAAGAACAATCCTTTCGGTCCCACTCACCTACCCTTTCCCCGCACCTTTGTCATGTCATGTCTAGTTCTCTCTCAAACGACGATATGAATTCTGTCACCAGCACTTCTCCTGCCAGGATATTCCATATCCTAACCACGCTGTGTACACAAAATTCTCCTAAACTACCCAACTTGCTCTTTTTTTACCAAGTATCTTAAGTTGAGAGTTGATGGACTTCAGTTATGGGAGACAAGAGAGACTGTGATTCTTCTCCTTTAGAGCAGAGAAAGGTTGAGGGGAGATTTAATAGAGGTGTTCAAAATTGTGAAGGATTTTGATAATAATAATCCAGAATAGTCAGAGTATTTGATATAGCAACTTTTCAAGTCTTCTAGATGTCTCAACACGCTTCACAGAATATACTGTAGAGTGAATTCACTGCATATTTTGGGGGTGACACATTGCACACAGCAGCATACGCTCAAACAGTCATAGATTGAGTGATCAAATTATTAATGTGGTCTGAGGGATACTTATTAGGGGGTCAGGAAACTTGCTCAAGGTTTTGCCTTGCCTGGAATCGAACCTATGTCTAACCACTGAGCTACAGGACTAGTTGGTAGAACCATCCAGTCTCTCTAGTCTCTGCACATATTGTAGTCATTCCTCTTGTGGTATCAGTCTTTTAAATATTCTCCTTTAAAGTCTGGTGCCCAATATCCCTCCTTCTCCCTGTCTCTGCCTGTCCATCTCTCTGTCTCTCGCGGGATATAAATTATATAAATATAATTTGTGATTGTACACCAAATGTTTAATGACTGCTTTCTGCTGGGAACCTGAGCTAAAAGGCTCATTGGAAATCTCTTCCAGACACTTATTTTCTATGACTAGATTTCCCTTTCCACTTCCACCTTACACTAACTACTCTTTTGTTTTCAATACGTGGTTCTAATCTATTGATGTTTTCCTATATGTTGCCTGTCAACCATTTCTCACATCCCTTCTTGGTCTATTAAGCATCCAGGGTTGTTGCTTTTATGTCTATACTTTCTATTCCAAGTCTGATTTTCTTCAGTATTATTACCTTTACATTGATTATCTGCTGCAAAATTGGGCATGGGTGCTGAGGGGTTGGGGGGAGCTGGGGTACTAGACAGAGACAAATTGATAGACAGAGATATAGAGAGAAAAAGAGAGAGAAAGAAGATACCAGTAGATAAATAGATAGACGGAAATACAGAGCAAAACAGGGAGACAGAGAAAGACAGATATATTGTGAGAGAAAAGGGTAGGGAGATAGATGCAAGGGCAGAGACAGAGAAGGTCAGAGAGAGACAGCGAGATGGAGAGAGAGAAAGAGACAGTAAGAGAGACAGAGAGAGAGATGGGGAGGGTCAGGGTGGATTAGACAGAGAGACGCAGAAAGAAAGATATTGACGGACAGAGATACAGAGTGGCAGAGAGTAAGAGATAGAGAGATCAAAAGAAACACAGAGATGGACTGACAGAGATTCCATTCTCACTTCCCTCCTTCAGTCTCTCTTATTCTCTCTCCTTCTTGCCCCCCACTTTTCTATTTCTCTCTCATTCTCTTTCTGTCTTTCATTTTCATTCTTTCTCATTCTCTTCCTACTTCATTCTCTCTCTCTCTCTCTCTCTCTCTCTCTCTCACTCTCCCTGTCATCCCCTCTCATTCTTTGTCTCCCGTTGCTCTCTCAGAGAAAGATGAAGTCCCACAAGATCCCAAAATCTTCCTCTACCACGCATCGGAGGAGGAGCTGAGGAATGAGAAATGGGGAACCTATGTGTGTCTTGTCTCTGAGTTTTTCCCAGACACAGTTGAGATAGAGTGGAAAATTGATGATAAGCTGGTAAGTCTCTGGCAGAGTGCTAAACAATTCAATAGCCACAACAAAATTATCAGCACATTTGGAGGACATCAGCTCATCGGTTGGAGCACTCAACTTGCAAGCAAGATACACACACACACGCACACAAATGCACACTAATAATAGTGCCTAATAATAATCCCTCAAAAGAAAAAACACCAGTAATTTGGTCACTTCAATCTGCTCCAAGGATGAAAACCTCTCTTGCCTCTCCTGCTAACTAAAGTCCCTCATTTATTGACCATACTAGTCAATCTCCCTTGCACGCTCTCCAATGCCTTGACTATGGTACGGGGCCCAGAAATGAATAAGAGTAAGCGGTGTTTCATCGAGGTTCATCCAAACTTCCTGGCTTTTGCATTCCGGGCCCCAATTCATGAAGCCTAACAAACCATAAGCTTTTGTAACAGCTTTGTCTACCTGTCCTGCCACCTTCAAATATTTAGTTATATGATCTCCCGAGGTCCCTCTGTTCCTTCACCTCCTTTTAAGATTCTTCCATTAATCTTACACTGCCCCTGCTTATGCTTCCTTTCAAAGTGCATCACTTCACATTTCAATCCACGTTGAATTTCATCTGCCACATGTCTACCCGTTTTACCAGTCTGTCTGGGCACTTTTACTGACTGCCCCTGAAATGGTCCGAGACATTTCCGAATGTGCCTCGTTTTCACAGGTTAATCAGGACAGCGACAGAATAATCCGGACAGACTCAAAATCTGTGGAGAAAGAAAATGATCGTTTGTATTCTGTGACCAGCCGCCTTCGTCTCTCTGTACATCACTGGTCATTGGCCAAAACTGTAGCTTGCCATGTCAACCATGTCCAGAATGGACAAACTAAAAGGACGTTTTCGAAAAATTTGAAAGTAACTGGAGGTAAATATATGTATATATGTGTGTGTATGTATCATTGTCTGACCCACGTAGAAAACCAACAACATGATCAGTCAGGCATCTGATTCACACAAAATCCTACATCACTATTTAGCCAAGTGTATATTTTGGTAACCTATAAGATCCTCAAGGAGCTTGACAGGGTACATGTTGTGAGACTCTTTCCCTCGGTTGGAGAATCTAAAACTTAGGGTCGTAGTGTCTGGATGAAAGCTCAGCCTTTTTGAACTGCGTTGAGAAAACGATTCTTCAACCCAGTGAATTTATGGAATTCTCTACCCCCCCAGAAAGCTGTGGATGCTCATTCACTGAACATTGCTCCAGGCAGGACGAAACCTTGGGAAAGTTTCCTTACCCACACGTCCAATAATAATCCCTCAAGAAAAATAATGAATTGGTTATTTCAATCCACGTGGAGACACTGCTGTGCACAACTGGCTGCTGCATTTCGCTCACAAATATACAGTCACTTCACTTTACAGTATATTCTGTGAAGCACTTTGAGACGTCTAGAAGATGTGAAATACACTACATCAAATGCAGGGATTAATATTATTATTATATTATTATACAGTAAAATGTAATGATTTTTTTCATTTGTTCCCCCTCTAGGAATCTGTTACTCCTTGACAAAAGGTGAGTGGGACAGACCAAATACAATGTCCTAGATATGTAAGGGGATGGATTGAGATAAGAGAGGGCGATAGGTGAAGCTTGAGGAGTAGTGGGTGGGTTGAGGTGTGAGAGGGAGACAGATAGAGACTTTGGAGTCGGGGGAAGGATTGAGGTGTGAAAGGGAAATAGATGGAGATTTGGGGGAGTCAGGGATGGATTGAGATACGAGAGGGAAATGGATAGAGACTTGAGGGAAGTCAGGGGATGGATTGAGATGCGACAGGGAGATGGATAGACTTGGGGGAATCAATCGATGGATTGAAAGGGAGATGGGTGGAGACTCAAAGGAGTCAGGGGATGCATCGAGGCATGAGAGGGAGATGGGTAGAGACTTGGGGGAGTCAAGATGGATTGAGGTGTGAGAGGGAGATGGATAGAGACTTGCAGAGACAGGGATAGATTCATTACCTTGTTTCTGTTGTTTTTAGATGAGATACAGGAAAGCATGGTGGTTGGAAAATTAACCTATCTAATCCTTGCTTGTAAAAGTGTCCTCTATGGGGTTATCATATCGTTCATTGCATGGAAAACCAAGGTAGGAACAACATATTTTGACTTGAGTGTGTGTTGTTGTGAAGCTCTGAGACGTATGTGTGGTGTGAGCGCAAGTCATTGTGTGAATTTAAAGCTAAATTAGATTTTTACTGGGTTTTTTTCCTCCCCCTTAGTCTGTTTCCGGGAAGCGATTTGACTAATTCTGAAACAGCGAAGATGTTTGGACAAGGAACGTCGAACGAGAGAGAGAGATCATCGCAACTGAACCGCTTTCATTTAAAAATATATAGTTTTGGCAGGGCATAGAGATAGATTAGAGAGCTACAGTGCGAGTGTGGGGTAGAGAGAGCATCAGCACAGACGTAACAGAGAAAGAGAGAATGGGGGGTTAACGTTAGAGTAGAAAAGTCACATTTTGGGCAAATGAGCACTAGCGCAGAGATGATAGTGAGAGAGAAAGAGAGAGGATAAGGTGTTGGATTTAGATTATTTGGGGGGAATAACCCCTCTTATAGGCAAGCGAGAGGGAAAAAGAGGGAGAGCAGAGCGGTGGAATCCAGTGTGGTGACATGTGGGTGTGGAATGACAGGTTTTATTCCATGGCAAAGCTTTTGCTATTGTAATGTACAATTTGCTTACTTACTCACTTCCTTTTATTTACTTACTTACTTACTTACTTACTTACCACAGAGTAAGTGCAGACACGTAGTGGAATGGCTCCTTTGTTTTATTAAATTCTGATTATTATTCACATTTAATTCTTATTAGTTATTTTTTGCTCTCGCTCATTGGTTTTGACCGTGACCTCAAAATGGCCTTCAGAAGTGGCGTCTCAAAATGGCCGACAAAGGGACGGTTGTGTGTGTGTGTGTGTGTGTGTGTGTGTGTGTCTGATGTGTTTCTCTCTGTGTTTCTGGCTCTATCATCCCCCTGTATATGTCTGTTTCTGCTGAATCTGTCCCGCTATCCATACCCCTCCCCATTGAGTCACTTGGAAAGATTATGACTCAAGTTTCCAAGGCTCTGCTGATGTTGTAGCAAGAGGTCAGGTGCGCGCGAGAGAGAGAGAGAGAGAGAGAGAGAGAGAGAGAGAGAATTAGAGCAAGCGGATGTGGTGAGGTTCAGCTGTGGAAACTTCTGCGCTCTGCGTGTGTTTTTAATGCGAGCAGAGTGTTTGCAGACACCTGCTGTCGCTTCCCCCCACCCATCTCTCCTCAACCCAATACTGCCTGTCTCAGTGCCTCTCTTTGTGTCGTTCTCTCCTTCGCTCTCTCTCTCTCTCTCCATCTTCATCTCTGTCTTTCTCTCATTCTCTGTCTCTTTCTGTCTTTTCTCTCGACCTCTCCATCTTTCCATTCACTGTTTTGCTTTGTCTCCCTATTTCCCTCACTATCCACTTGGCAGATGCTACAAAAATGCAAGTTGTTTTTCTGTTTATGTCCGTGTGTGTGTGTTTGTATGCGTGTGCATTTCTGTATGTGTCTGCCTGTGTTTGTCTGTGTGTATGTGTGTTTGTGTTAACATAAGAACATAACAATTAGGAGCAGGAGTAGGCCATTCGGCCCCTCAAGCCTGCCCCACCATTCGATAAGATCATGACTAATCTTCTAATCTAACTCCACATATCTCCATATCACTCTATCCCTTTATCCCTAAGAAATCTATCAATCTCAGTCTTGAATATGTTCAAGGACTGAGAATCTATAGCCTTTTGGGGGAGAGAATTTCACAAATTCACTACCCTCTGAGTGAAGAAGATTTCCTCAACTCAATGCAAAAAGGCTGACACGTAATCTTAAAATTGTTACAGTGATAGTTTCTCCAACCTGGGGAAACAGTCTCCCAAAGTCTACTCTGCCGTGGCCCCTAATAATCTTGTAGGTTTCTATAAAATCACCTCTAATTCTTTTATATTCTAGAGAATTTAGGCCTAGATTACTCAACCTCTCCTCGTAGCTCAACTCTCCCATCCCAGGAACCAATTTAGTGAATCTACGCTGTATCCCCTCTAATGTCCTTTCTTAAATAAGGAGACCAAAACTGCACACAATCCTCTAGGTGCGGTCTCACCAGGGCCCTATACAGTTGCAGCAAGACTTCCCTACTCTTATACTCCAACCCTTTTGTAATGAATGCCACAAATACCGTTAGCCTTCCTAATTGCTTGCTGTACCTGCAAACTAACTTTTTGTGACTGGTGTACAAGAACACCCAAGTGCCTCTGAACGCAAACACTAGCTAGTCTCTCCCCCATCTGGAAAGTAATCTGCTTTTCTATTTTTACTGCCTAGGTGATGTATTTGTGTGTGTGTGTTGGTGTGTGTGTGTATGTTTTGTATGTTTGTGTGCCTGTGTGTTTCTATCTTTCTGTATGTTTGCATTTGTGTGTGTGCATTTGTGTGTGCGTCTGTCTGTCTTCTGTCACAAGATTGGTCTGGGTAAAGTACGTCCTTCAGCCCATCTGATTCTATTGGGTCCACAGCCCCCACCAGACCAGCCCCCACCATCGCAGCTTCCAGTGTCCAGGCCTCAACCCCACATTTCCCCATTCTCCCCCCCCCCCCCCCCCACCTCCACCACCCCTCGCCCAGCAGCAGCCATTGTGTACACAGCATAAGTCCCATCATGTGCCATGATGTGAGTGACAAATTTTATTTGGGGGACTGTTGGTTAGGTCACTCGAGAGGAATTCCTTTCTCTTTTCCAATTGCTCCCCCAGAAGATCTTTGTCGTCCAGGTAGATTGAACCCTAGTTTTAACATCTGACGGACGGCATCTCTGACAGTCAGGTGCTGTCCCCCAGTGCTGCACAGGAACATCGTCTTAGACTGTGATTCCAGGTCCTGATGTGGGGGGATTGAACCCACAACCTTGTGACACAAGAGACGAGATTGTGACCAATGAGCCAAGCCAATACAGTAAACGTCTGGATGGTAGAATGAGGTTCCAGCTTTAAGACTACGTGTGCAGGATTGGGTTAATTAGGGAGAGTCAACTAACCCTAACCCTATATGAAAATAATCCCAGCCTCTCCATTGTCTCCCATAAATACAGTCCCTGGTTCCCTTCAGGTAAATCTACTCCGTACTCTCTCCAAGGCCTTGACATCCTTCTTGAACTGCTGTAGATTTCCATGTGGTAATTAGGGCAACTGGAGATCAGGGCAGTTCTATGAATGTAGTATATTA